>DWNE01005008.1:0-14474 GCA_018249875.1 Cecropterus toxeus | reverse complement strand
AGGGTAAAAGGATTTTGAAGTCACCATTGATAATTCTAGTGAAAGGATTGTGTAAGGAGTTGAAGCTATGCATTGTCAGTTAGTGAGTTTAGTTTAGTTAGTATTTCTAAGCAAATGTTATATTCTTATGTAACAATTTAAAATTTGTAAAAAATATACATAAACGTACCTACCTACTAATAGCTAAATCAAAGTGGCAATCTTTATCGTACTAATATTATAAATTTTGCCAGGTGATAGAACCCCGTCCCGGTCGAATTATGCTGGTTCGACCGGGGCAGTACCACCGCCACACCTATTTTTAGTGTGAAGCAGTTTTTTTGTGTTTCTGATGATCATCTCAAATGATCTGAGACGTTGCTACTCCGGAAGACTGAGATGATCATCTCTTATGATCATCTTAGTCTTCCGGAGTAGCAACGCATCTGTGATCGACTTCAGATAAAACCAGAGTTCTATATGAAGTTGCTTACAGATGTCCATGGGCGGTAGTAAACACTTACCATCAGGTGGACTACATGCTGGTTTGCTACTTAAATGTAATAAAATAATAGTAATAAAGTGAATAGTAAGAATATGTGTTTGTTGATGTATATGTATTGTTTATTATTCACGCAAAAATCACTGCTCGGATTTCGCTGAAATTTGGTACACAGACAGTTTAAGACCTAGATTAACATAAAATACTCATTATCGTGGTAGACATGACCTAACCGGGTGGAGCCGCGGGAGTAACCCAGTATTCAATAAAGATAATCAAGTGTCCTCTATTTTAATTGACACAAATTGCTATCCTTTGCTAAGTTTTCTGGTTTTTCCTAACAATGTGGGAAATGCTATCAATATCATAAACATATGTAGATTAATACCGTCGCACGAGTCATCCCTATCATGAGAACTTTCAACCTAATAAAATATAATGGTCTTATCAGCGCCTTGTGATTTATTCTCTCTTTATCGCAAAGGTGATGCCCACACTTACATAATTCCTTCAACTGTAATAGGTAGATTTGTTGAACAGCCTATAAATTGTTTGGCGCCTGTGCACGCCACAAGTTGGATGCACGCGTTCTAGGCATGATATCACATAGCGACATTTTTTTACTATGACGGGATAAGGCTGATATGTCTTTCTTTAACTAGATTTCATCATAGTTTGGTCCTTCGAACCGGATATACGATAAAGTAAGATTTTTTTATGAGAATGTATTTTTGTAGCAGTTAGATTATAACAAACAAAAACATACAGATAAAACATGCTGGGTTTGTTGCCACCTAAGAAAGTTTTATTTTGACTACTTACTGACCTTCAACACTGACACACAAACATGCGATTTTCTTTGTCTTTGAAAGGCTCGTATTGACGTAACCTGACCCATGACGGATAAGCTGTTAACTTGACGAGGACTAACTAGTTCGTTATCATCGATCGGAGGTGGAGTGTCATTGCCCTCTGGCCTGGCCTGATGTTTGCCTGTGTTAGTACCATAGACTCAATTGATATAGATATTTTTTCTTGATTGAAATAGCTAACAGAAGTTACGTCTTCACGATAAGTAGCCACTAGAAGCCATGGATACCTGCCATCCGTATGATCTGCGTATATGATCTATGTTCACTAACACGCCATATGTTTTGTGCCATAACCTACCTTTCAAATTAAGACGCTGAAATAGAATTCCATAAAGCAGTTTCGTATCCATCCACACAGCAATTGGTCTATCGATTGTGTATTGGAAGCATTTTGCTTCCAATACATTTTGTATTGGCAGCTAATGTATTTATTATACCCAGAAAGCCAAATATTAAGTTTTACAGAGCTTGATTCAAAATCGACGGACTTTCTAACAAACTTTCTACGTGGATTTTAAATTTTTAGGCGCTTATTTTCTAAAAATCCTTTCTTATTGCTCACTTACACCATGAAAGGAAACCTTGTACAAAATTATATGCTTCTAGGTACAGTAGTTTCGGTTGTGCATTGATATATAAGTCAGTGAGTCGGAATTGCCTTTTATATATACAGATAATCTAATTTAAAAGTGGCATATTGAAGTACCCAACCAAAATATACCTCAAGGTCAATAAACTCCTTTCATATCTTAATATTCATTTCCGTAGATAATGAAGCACATTTTGAAGAGAACTATAATTAAAGTACGGTTATTTGTTTTCATGCAAATATAAGTACCTACCGAAGCTTGTTACGCAAAACCATTATTTTATTATTAAAGTTGGGATCGTTCAATTACAGATGATACAATAACTTGATAACCAACGCCAGTAACAACGCTAGCTAAGAACTTGATAAATATTGATAATGGGACACAAACATGTGCTTTTGTATACGATTACCTTTTTTGCCACTTAAATAACTAAGTAATAAGGTTTAAATTCCATAAGCACTTACTTATGTTGTTATAATGAATATTCTTCCTAATTAGCAAAGAGTTAAAGTTTAATATTAATCAATACTAGTTGTAAGATTGTTGTTCTGAGTAAAGATGAAAAATGTTGCGTCTGTTGTTTTGCGATATCTGTTGTTGATGTAAGCAAACAGATTTAAGTGTAAGACGCTTTGACAATGTCAAGGTTCAATGCTTTTTGATGCTGCAATGATGACTTCGATTTATTCAAATTTTAATGGAAATGTATATCGTACCGTGTGTGTAGAAACGACTTAGGGAATATTTACATTTTGTGAAAATAACAAAAAGCTTTCAAAAATTGTCTTCGCTTTTTGGAAAGTTTATTGAAGCGGGCAGTTGTTATAAATAAATGTAACATTTATCATTTTTCTTTTCTAGCAATACATCGTATTTTTTTACTGACGTACAATATTAGGTGTATTTTCAAGTATTCAATTCAAATAGCCGACATTCCTTTCGTTATCGATAATTATGTGAAAAGCTTGGAAAGGCTATAACAGTTTAATAAGTATAACGGCAACAATAGAAAATTTGGGTGGTTGACGATCTTGGGCAATAATGACCGTTTATCTTCATACGAACTATATGCTCGTTAATTACTTTAAATTCTTAAAAATATAAATGATGCCTTAAAGATGGGTCTGTTTGTTCACAAGTAATTCGAATTATTTCAGGTGTTCTTTACGCCGGGCTGATGATTACCAAGTCTGGGCCAATGGTGCTGGAGTTCAACTGTCGCTTCGGCGACCCCGAGACCCAGGTGCTCATGATGCTTCTCGAGTCGGACCTCTACACTGTTATGAAGGTACAAAAGTTGGTTTTATAATTATACTGTACTTTAAAAATTGGGAGTAGTTAAAATATTATAATTTAATTTGTCCTTATTAATATAAACTGCTGACAGGTATTATTTTATGATTGAACTAGCAACGAGTATCTTAGTGCTGCTAAGTGATCACTGCCGCCTATGGACATCTGAAATAAATTTTAAGTAAAACAGAGCTTTTATGTAAAGTCAATCCCAGTTGCGTTGCTACTTCCGAGGACTAAGATGGTCGCTGTTACATAAATGGGTCTGCAATCGCATCCGTTTACTGAAACGTAAGAACTGATTCACACTAGCAATAGGTGTGTTGGTGGTACCTTCCCAGAGGAACCATAGTCGTTCTACCTACAAATTATCTGCGCTTTTGTTCCTTGGAGGGCACGTAAACCCGTCTGTTCCAGTTGTTATCAGAGTTAATAGTGGTTAATACACAACGCCTTATCGCACGATAATTTAAGAAACTTCTCGCACGGGTTGACTATTAACGATGAAAGTCTATATATTATGAATTTTGTTGATAATAGTTATAAATATATTTATATAAACATAATTATATTTAATCATACACGGGCTGTGACTGTACGCAAACATTCGCAAACTCAGGCACACAGACATAAACACTCTACACTCACACACACACACGTGTAAGCGTTTATTATGCTATGTACGAATAAAGTTACTTACACTTTAGTACTACTACTATAGTTTAGTACTACTACAAATACATTGTTTAGTTGAATAAATTATTTCATTCTGTTTATAAGCGGGACACCTTCACAATAATACAGGTTATGAGTACAGGGCTTTATTATGGATTAAAAAATAATTAAATTGGGACAACAAGGTACTAGGTACAAGGTGTAAACACTATTTAATAAACAAGGGCAGTTTATTAAATAGTGTTTACACCTTGTACCTAGTACCTTGTTGTGCCGATTCAATTAATTTTTAAGACAAAAGCTAAAAATTTTAATATTAATTTTATAACAAGCTTTGGCTCGAATGCTGTAACACCTACCTTTACTTTTATCTCCAGGCTTGCGTTGACGGGACATTAAGCCAATTACAAGTGACATGGAATACGAGATTATCGGCGGTGGGCGTTGTGATCGCTTCCAAGGGATACCCTGAAACATCTACAAAGGGTTGTGTTATCAGTGGTGAGTTATTATACCATTACTAGTGTTAATAATATGCTTTACTTGCTAAAGATTTGTAAAGTTACGTTGCTAACAAGGAAGACCTCTCCTTTGTCCTTTGTATTTGTAATTCTGGAGGCAACAATTCATTACTTTATAACAACAGTATTAAGACTTAGTAAGGAGATTTACCGAAACGTTTCAACAGCGAGGGTGAACGCTAGAGGATAAAGGTGGTGGATTGATAAGGATAATTTTCCGTCTATTGTACACTCTAAAAATAAAGGTTTCATTTAATTTGTATATTTAAAGATTTTAACTTTTTTTTGATGATGTAGTGTATTATGAAACATCTTAAGTTTAACGTTCAATGATTCTACTCATTCAGAGCTTTTGATTATATTTTTATTTTTATCTAGGAATATTTTTTAAAAGGATAAATGTTATAAGAGTAGCAGTCCACTTCTTTCACATACTCGCTTTTCGTAGTAAAAATAAACTGTATGACTGGTCAATAAGTGTAGTAATCTCTCGTTCGTCCTTAGGTCTCTCGCAAGCGTCGTCGACGCCGGGCGTGGTGATATTCCACAGCGGCGTGTCCCGCGGCGCGAACGGGTCGCTGGTGACGTGGGGCGGGCGCGTGCTGCTGGCCGCCGCGCGCGCCGCCTCGCTGCGCGCCGCCGCCGCCGCCGCCACCGCCGCCGCCGCCGGCATCGACTTCCCCGGCAAGCAGTACAGGAAGGACATCGCGCACCGCGCCTTCTCCAAGTGAGTGCACCTCACATGCTGCGAGGTTACACTGTGGCGTTTATTGCCCCGGGAAACACTACAGGAAGGACATCGCACACCGCGCCTTCTGCAAGTGAGTCACGTGGTGTACTTCAGGGTTACATTGTAACGTCGATTACCCCGGTAAGCAGTACAGGAAGGACATCGCACACCGCGCCTTCTCTAAGTAAGTGCTCGTGGCATCGTTCAAGGTTAAATGTATTCCACTTTGATCACCCAGGATTATGTCTCAGGCGACCAATGAGTCGCCTTTGTTTACCTACATTACTAATTTGATCAACTAGATGATATCACCTGGGTGATCAAAGAGGAATACTCCCAGGGTTACATTGTGACGTCGATTACCCTAGGAAGCAGTACAAAAAGGACATCGCCGGACTTTAGGTGAGTGTTATTTTATCCAGATCCCTATCCATAAGGATCTCATCGGTCGGAGCAAACAGTGTAAGAAAGATGTGGCATACAGGGCATTCTCCAAGTGAATACTACTTTAAACTCTGAGTTTAGTTTACCTATTCCTATCAAATGTTAACATTATTAAACGCTATTTTGTTCTGATGTCTTATGTGTTCTAACCTAACGGTTATACCTAAGTTATATCGTATCCGATGGATTATTTCAAGTTAGTTATAGGTGTCAAAAGATAGGTATGATTTTTATAAAAAAAAAAATTCAACAAACGTAACAAAATATTTGATAACTCTTCAACATTTTTAATATAAATAAAGGTCTAAATAACATAAACATAATTTATTAGGTGGTAGAACCAATGTACTTCGATTGGGGAAGTACCACCGCCACACCTGTTTCTAGCGTGAAGCAGGTCATGCGTTTCGGTGGAAGGGTGTGGTTGCCGACTGACTTTTATATGAGGCGATCATGTCAGTCCTCAGGAGTATCTGTAGTCGATTTCATATAGAATCCCTGTTCTTTATGAAGTTGCTTACGAATGCCATGGGCGGTTTTAACCTCTTACGATAAGGTGGGCTGCTTGCTCGTTTGCTACTTCATATTTATAAAAATAAACTACGTCTAAATAACTAGTAAATAACATAAATTTACGTTTTCCATTGCATATATTTATACTAGGACAAAATTATATTATTTACTAACCTACACTTATTACGACAAAATGAACTCTCCACGTGACAGTATTAATCAAGATTTTATTTTACAATACTTAAAGATATTTTGTAATAAAATGGGTACTATTTGTCCATTGTTTCAGCACGGAAATTCTCGGGCAATGAACGGGTAACCTAAGAAATAATTGACATAACAAACTTTTGTTCTGTTTTTACACATTTCATTGTACTGCTTGTTGTATCGAATGCATTTACTTTGCAATAAAATTTCTTTCACATTTGTGTGCATTTCATTTTGATTGGCTTGTGTGGAATAAACGGCCGTGCCATTACTTTGTTGTTTTGTTGTCATCATTCCTCAAATACGTTAATGTATGAGTATCAAATGCATGTCACATTGTTGTCGTATATATTTGTTTATAGTTGTGTGTTTAAATATATTTGTTGTAACAAGTAGTTATGGATTGTTTTTACAAGTTTTTATATTCTGGTTGTAGATTAGACACACTGTTTTTTGCCAAAATACACAGAGTTATGCACTTTAATGGGTAGTAGATTCTTCGGTCTTTGATTAGACAAATCACCTGAATGTTGTATTTTGTTGGGGGCATGGTAAGGAGCGTTTGATTCCTTTACATAATTTATCCATTATATAATTTAATAATTTGAGCATTTAACAAAGAATTGTGTTAAATTTACAGTTTACTTAATTACCCAATAAGTATTTATATACAATTGTAATATTTGCGCCGTATGGTAATTAGTCGGATATTTTTTTAGATTTAACATAGAAAAAAAAAGTTATTTTTGAAAGCGCCTTACAAAGTAAAATAGCAATTCGTATAGTTTAAGATTCAGATTTGTATTTTGTATACAAGGTCAACTTGTTTCATTTAATGCTAGTCTAATTAGGTATCAAATTATCTCATTTGTAACAGAATAGGTTAGATGCCAATTCGAATTCTTAAACGTACATCCGCGTAAATAAATCTTAAACGTGAAATCGCATAATCAACTTCCAGCTCTATCATATTAACTTTATTAAATTGTCAAACAGAATCAACGGCCTCTCCTACTTACAAAGTGGCGTGGACATCGACGCGGCGGCGACGCTGGTGCGTCAGATCGAGCCGCTGGCGACGGGCACGCATCGTCGTGGTGTGTTAGGCCGCCTGGGCTGCTACAGCGGCCTCTTCCAGCTCTCTGCCATGGACCCTGGGCTAAAGGACCCCGTCTTGGTGCAAGGGACGGATGGTGTCGGGACTAAGTTGAAGGTAGGGTTAATCTAGTGATGGAATTGTAAATAAGGGTGTAGGTTATTGCGATATTATAATCCAATTGGAATAATAGAAAGATGTTGCTAAAGTAAGGGAAAAGAAAAAAATAACATTATCAATAGGTAACAAATGTCATAACAATATGAAATTGTCTTTATTCTTAGATTTAGTTATCTATTTAATAATTTTATAAAGTCTTCTGTAATTTAAATTAAATGTTGTTGAGACAGCTATGTAGCTATATTGTTATTGTCATTATCATTATCATGACCCAACAGGCAATTTATTAGTGTCTATTCTGGTATGACAAGTTACTAGCGGAGATGAACAAATTTACTGTTCTCTAAGTAGAACGTATTGATAAATTTAGAAATAATATCCTATAATATTAAAGTAATACAACCTAACTCACTACGCTTTATTTTTTATTTATTGAAGATTTTTTTATACATGTTACATTAAAATAATACAGGTTTTAAAAAATTGTGAAATTATTCTTAATTCAACAGCACTGAGATCGAAATGCAAAAATAAATAATCATTATAGATTTACTGATCGTAATTTTTTATATCTTACTAATATTTCGCTCTCACGTTAAAGTTTGTGTAAGGACATTAGTAAACCATCTGACTATCGTATCTTTTACTTGTTTTAAGATTTACATAGTTAAACGATATCTTCACAGGTAGCGGAAACGATGAAGAAATACGACACGATAGGGCAGGACCTGGTGGCGATGTGCGTGAACGACATCCTGTGCGCGGGCGCCGAGCCCTTCGCCTTCCTGGACTACATGGCGTGCGGGCGCCTGCAGGTGGACGTGGCCACCGACATCGTGCGGGGCATCGCCGACGCCTGCGTGCTCTCTGGCTGTGCGCTGTTGGGTGAGTGAGGTTCTAGTTTGTATGTTTTGATGCGGTTGTATTGGCGTTAAAAAAATACAGACGAATTGAGAACTTCTTCCTTTTTGAAGTCGCATGATAAGAGTGTTGTATGGGATGTACTCGAGTAATTCAGGTTATATAATATATATAAAAAATCAATGACATCAATGCAGTACATTACGTATTATATAATTCTTTTGTATTTTGTTATCTAGTGACTTAAGAATCCATATTCATCAAAATTCATTGAAAAACAGTTGGCTTCCTTGATCGATTTTTGCTTCATTAATTTGCGTAGGATAGGACATCCTTTTTCTGTTACAGTTTTTAAATTACGTTTCGATTATTTAGGAGCCTTGGTGTCGCTTGTATAAAATAAATGGTTTTGTTGTTATCTTTTATACTCAGTCCAGGTAATGATGAATGAAGAACTAAGTTAGATTCTTTTGCCATACCCTTCTGACTTGAACACAGTAGCGCTTAACACACTTCTAACACACTTAGCACACTATTGTCATGACACAGAAAAAGGTGCTTCCAGAGCCAAGTTACTTAGGGCTTAACATCTTCCAGACTGGTTTTATATCAATGTTATGAACATTACAGGCGGCGAGACAGCGGAGATGCCGAGCATGTACGACGTGGGCAAGTACGACCTGGCGGGGTTCGCGGTGGGCGTGGTGGACAACCTGCGGCAGCTGCCGCGCCGCCGCCACATCCGCGCCGCCGACGTCGTGCTCGCGCTGCCCTCCAGCGGCGTGCACAGCAACGGGTACAGCCTCGTGCAGCGGATCGTGGCCGAGAGCGGACTTAGGTGAGTTCATTGGTACACTTGACCAGTCAAATATTGACTTTTAAATGATGATGACCGAAAGTTTCTAAAATAAAACATGACCAAATTTTTCCGTAACACTGTCCTTTATGGTCATGGTGAAACTGGCACATCATTTAAGATGGAGGGAGGGGGAGCTAAGGTTTAATATCTCATTTTTGATTTGATATAGGTCTTCCAATTTCCCCTACTCTACTACAGTAAAATAGACCTGTAATTGTAATAATATTTAGGTATGGAACTGAATTTAGAAGCTAAACATACCTACTCTATACCTGTAGCATCATATTTTTTTGAAATTCATATTAAATCATTGTAAATTTTTAAGGCATAGATAGTACTATCTATGCCTCAAAAATTTACTATGACTGACAAACATGATTATTTCTGTTAATTTTTGTCTGTTTTTCGTTCAGTGTCATATATGATTTAGAAAAAAATATCCAACGGCGTTTTATGTAACTGTAATTATATTACAGTTTCCACGATAAGGCACCTTTTTCTGAAAAGGGGAGGAACTTAGGTGAAGAGTTCCTCGAACCCACCGGTATATACGTGAAGGCTCTACTGCCTGCCATCAAGAAGGACCTGATCAAAGGTCTGGCTCACATCACCGGCGGTGGGCTGCTGGAGAACATCCCCAGGATCCTACCGCCTGGTGTCAGGGTCAAGTTGGACGCGAAGAAGTTCAGGATTAAGCCGCTTTTCGGATGGTTGCAGGCTAAGGGTGAGTTTATTTTTCTAAAAGATTTTTACTAAATTATTTTAAATACACAATTTTTTTTAATTATTTTGTTTACAGATATATTCCTTCAAATGTGTTTTACAAATTCATTTTATTTTATTGCAAAAATTTATCAATCTTAAAGAGTAACTTTATAAAAATGTTTTACGAAGTCTTATGATACAGAAACTGTTTCTATGGTATATAAATACCACAGACAGTGCTTATTAATATTTTTAGGCAACTCTGAGTAATCTAGCATCGAAAAAAAATTGTAGTATCTTTTTTGATGGTAACAAGGCAAAACTAAGGTATTTATATGTTGTTATAGGCGGAGTATCAGACTTCGAAATGCTTCGTACATTCAACTGCGGAGTCGGCATGGTGGCCATCGTGGACCCAGTCTGTGTAAAAGAAGTAATGGAACTAATCGAGGGCGACGTTGATATCATTGGCTCTGTCGAATCTATTGGCAAAGAGGGTAAGATTAAAGTTTATATATTTAATAGGGCTGCACAATTTAGCTGGTTAAGCTGGCTAAAAAGTTAGCTTAGTTAATTAGCTAGCTAACCGATAGGCTTAACTAATTTAACCGGTTAACTAAACTAGCGTCGCTAATTAGCTAGCAGCTTAACCGTTTAATCTAGCTAAGCTTAGCTTACAACTAACCAGCAATTTATTTTAACTATTTAATTAATCATTCTTCACAGACAAATATTATTATTTTTAATTACTAGCAAAACAACAATTATTTTTAGTTTGTCGACGTTATAATTATATTTTTGATATAATTGTCAATGGTTTAAACTAGTGTTTTATATACAATGGATAGACTTTGACTACAGCTGACGAATAAAACTTAAATGAACATCGTAGCTTCTCCCGGCGGGCTAGACGGCGGGCTACCGCTGGATTCAGATGGCGCAGGACCGGTCGGAGTGGCGCAGATTAGGGGAGGCCTATGACCAGCAGTGGACTTTAAAGGGCTGATAGATAGATAGATAGATAGCTTCTCCCAGTCGAGTTATACTAATTGCAAATATTGATACGCAGCAAAATAACTTCAAATGGATTCCCCCTCTACTACGCGCGATGCGTTACTGTTCTCGCATATCGTAATGAATTCTTGGATCCTTTAGCTATCCGGCGGTGTAATATAATTTTGGATGAAGATGATAAATTCGAAACTATAATTCCAAACTGTGTCTTCCCATTTTGTTATCATTAGGTTCTTTTAGATTGGCCCCGTATGTAAGCAAATTCAAAGACGAATTCACGTCAACGTCAACGCGAATAGTTGTTAAACTAAAACTTTGTAGCAAATAATTATATATATTTTTTTTATGGTTTTTAAACAGGCGGTCACCAAGTAATAGTAGATAACTTCAAGACGGCGATGTCTCCGCTCGTGGCGCCGTACTCGTCGGCCAGCCAGGCGCCGCAGAAGTCGCTGTCGTACAAGGATAGCGGTGTTGATATCGAGGCGGGAGATTCGCTCGTGTCGCTTATTAAACCTTTGGCTAGGTAAGTTTAGGCGCGTTTAAAGTAGTGGTATGGATTTGATATTAAATTAGCCGTGCTCCCTTAGTTTCACGTGCAATAAAGAAATGAAGTATAAAAACCAAATGTAGCATATATTTTAATTTGATTTACTTTTGGTAGGGCACATGGATTTTATATTAATAAAAAAAGACGAAATGTTACTTAAGATTTTCAATCCTTAGAACAAAATTTAATTGATTTGGTTATGTATCATCTTAAGTAAATAGAAAAACAAAAGTTAAAAAAATGATATTATTTTCATGAGTCTGTATTTGTTAATACAGACTCATGGAAGTTTTGTTTTTATTATATATAGGAACATTAATTATATGTAAGCATCATTATTTGCTAATAATATTACATTGAGTTATACTTAAATTAAAATCTTTACTTTCAGATCAACATCTCGCTCAGGTGTCTTAGGCGGTCTTGGAGGTTTCGGAGGTTGCTTCCAGCTGAAAGCTATTGAACAAGAATACAAAGTACGTTCTTACATTTTTGCATTTTTTAACAAACTAGATGGCTCAGGGATAATGAAAAATCTTTTATCACTTCAGAACTAAGAACCAATGTAAGATCCTGCGTATATTTATGTAGATTTATTTCTAATGCTAACTAACTAGCTAGTTAGAAAATTTGCTAATTTTCTAAATAATATTAAACACGAGAACTCTTAGAAACGTAAAGACGGATGGATGGTAGTTTATTAGCACGTATTTTTCTCATTGCGTAGGACCCAGTGCTGGTGCTGGCGGCGGACGGCGTGGGCACGAAGCTGCAGATCGCGCAGCGCACCAACCGGCACGACACCATCGGCGTGGACCTGGTGGCCATGTGCGTCAACGACATCCTCTGCAACGGCGCCGCGCCGCTCACCTTCCTCGACTACTTCGCGTGCGGCGCGCTCGACGTGCACGTCGCCAAGAGCGTCGTCGCCGGCGTCGCCGACGGCTGCCGGCAGGCTTCCGCCGCGCTCATCGGTGGGTGATTTACTTTTATCATGCTAAAACTATATTTTAAATGACTTCCAAAGGTATGATTAGGTTAGATATTTATACCATTGATCGTTGTTGATACTTGAAAATAATATTTTGCTTGTAGCAGTCGGTGCATCGTCTAACAAATAAAAATTGAACAGAAAGTAGAAAAAAAGAAAACAGTAGTAAATAGCAAGGTATGGAGTTACTTAGCAGCTGTAATATACAACCGATAAATTATTTATAATTGTACTTATTACCTATTATGTACTTATTACCTATTATTAAAAATAATAGTTAATCATTTCACTAACTAAAAACTGAAAGTAGGTAAAAAAGACATATAATTTTTGTAGCGTAATTTTGGTATATTTTTTTTAACACTAGCATACTGGTAGTCATTTGCATAGGTGTATATTATCTACGCAAATGAGTATCAGCATCCCATTATATTACCACTTTATTGTTTTTGACTTTTTAGTCAAACATATTTTTCTAAACTTGCCCAGTAATCCAGATTAAATTATTTTTGTTGTATAGGTGGCGAGACTGCAGAGATGCCGGGCATGTACCCGGCCGGCGTGTACGACATCGCCGGGTTCGCGCTTGGCGTTGTCGAGCGCTCGCACATCCTGCCCAAGATCAACGATATCACCGTAAGTGCCCATAATATGCCATGACCAAATTTCGATTCTTTTCGAAAACTTCGTAAATCGTTTAGTAAATAAAAATAATTGTTTTTAGCCCCACTTTGTTTCTTTAATTTTTGTACAGGAATAAGGTAACTCTACTCCACCCTTAACATTGGCAAGAAAATAATTCGCAATTTTTGCAAATGGGAGTTCCTATTTTGTCGACCAATTTTGGAGCCTATCTATAGGGTCCTCCGCCCCCCTTAGCATATGGTGAGAAAACAATCAAAGATTAGCAGATTTTTCGGCGATTTATTGTTTATAGATCTACCCCTTAACAAAGCTATAGCTACGCCCATGACAACCCTTACTCCTGTTTGTTACATACTCATACCCTATTGTTTGCAGGTGGGTGACATTATCATCGGGCTGCCGTCAAACGGTGTGCACAGCAACGGGTTCAGCCTCATCCACAAGCTGATGAAGAAGGCCGCGCTCACGTTCGCTGACAAGGCGCCCTTCAGCAGAGAGGGACTAACTTTGGGTACGCCTTCAAATCTCTTACTAGTATTATACTAGTGATTTTAAATGCAGTAGGTGCAATCAGAAATGCTATATATTGAAAAAAAGAATGAACAGAAAGCAAATTTTCTATTGCGGATTTATAAGCAGTACACGCGTTACACCCATATACATGAATTAATTTGGGTGGAATGAATCTATATGAAGCTCGAAACAACTCAAGCGACGTCGTCGTCTGCAAACCACGCTCACAGTTGGCACGACTTATGTCATTGCCGTTATTCAGTACAGAGTCATACGTAACAACGTTTTTCGCGCAAACCGGTCGAGGTTGCTAAATTGGGGATTACACTTTTGTAATTTCGAATTTCACCATTGACGCCCTCGCCCTTTATATGTAGCGTTTGTTGTCTAGGCGAGGAGCTCCTAAAACCGACGCGAATCTACGTGAGCAGCGTGCTGCCGGCGCTGCAGCGCGGCAAGGTGAAGGCGGTGGCGCACGTGACGGGCGGCGGGCTGCTGGAGAACATCCCGCGCGTCATCCCGCCCTCCGTGCGCGCCTGGCTCAACGCGCACTGGTGGAACGTGCACCCGGTAACTATACTGATAGGTCTTTAGTGTGACGTGTTGACGTAAATCGTCGAGAGATGGTGCCACTTGTATGCTTGAGTTAAGCTTTTAAAGATTTTATTTTTATTTTGAATATATACAAGCCGACCAAGCTAACTAGACGAATGTCAAACGTGACGTCACTCGCAAAAATGCATGTACATGTAAATGATGACAAAAAAAATGATTTTATGTGAAATGTTGAT
>DWNE01005007.1:0-14476 GCA_018249875.1 Cecropterus toxeus | reverse complement strand
AAGGTTTACCATACCTGTAATCGTATTTTGACAATGACATTTCTTTGTTTACATTTTGGACACCTAATTATGAATCAGACTATACATAAGAAAAAACAAATAAATATGTAACAAATTTTCAATTGCAATTCGAACCACGAGGCAGTTAAAAGGGGTAAATTAGTATTTTTTCTACACAAGCATTATAGATGATAAATACAACTTTAACCCCTTTTCAAATATTCATTATTATTTTAGCATTTTTAACACATTATTTATTTTAGCTACAAGACACAGAAACAATAATCTTTAAGAACGCCTACTCTTACAAGTTAGGGAATAAGAAAGTAGGTGGTTACATACCTATCTATGTTCTATTTTTTAGCACTTTTAAAATCATAATAGAAATTCTCTTAAAAATCCCATTTACTTCCCTCTGCATTCTAATCAACAATGAAAATTGTTTAAAGCTTGAAATACAAAAATGTTAATTACAAAGGAACTTCAAATTTCGCAGGCTTTGTTACTTGACGCTAACAAAGGCCATTTTGTTTTTTAGCTTGAATTTAGTACAGCTCATTAATGAAGCTATTCTCTGCTCTATGGGTTCGCAAGTCACTTAATGACTATTTAATCTTAGGAAACGAACGATAAATCGCGTAATGTATCAAAAATTGTCGTTATTTTTAGTATGAAAACAAAGATTCGGCGATTAGCCTCTTGAAAGTAAATTGAATTGAAAAAACAAACAGCGTAACTCAGGAGGCTCTAAAATAAAGGACTTTAACGTCATTATCCCTAGGACATCAAGTCGCATTAAATTCTTTATTCATTTTATTTTTGCGGACTCACGGGCCGGAATTCCTGCGATGTCTTTGATCTGAGGCAAACAAGAAAAAAGATGGACGAAAATGCACTTCAACTGTCTTCATAAAAGGGGAAAAATATAATTTATTCACGAGATAATTTTCTCCTCCCTTTTAAGGAGACGTTTGAAGTAGGGTGGGTACGAATTAATGTTTGTACTGTACCGGGCTCCACTACTCTACTGGGAAGACTTTGACCTGTCTTGTTCCATCAGTTTTTATTTTTACGGTTGTTGCGAAATAGCTATCCAACATTAAAGTGGAAACGTTTCAGATTTACAACACTGCCGGCCTCCTTTTCAATTCATCTGTAATGTATTTCGTAGCGAATATATACGGGGGCAACTAAAAATTTATGAGCTCAAAATTTAAAACGTGAGCTACGAATGTTCCGCTTCGGTAACGAATGAGTATGCCATTGATACCCACTTTAAATTCAACATGGTTCTGTTTGTAATATTAGTGTTATGTTTCGTTTTTATTTGTATTCCATCGTAATAAATATCGGTAATGACTCAAGAGGACTATGTCGGTAATAAGGAACTGATTATGTTGTATTTAATTCAGTTACAGATTGTGATTCACCAATATTTTGATGGGTACAACCTCCATTTTGTCAACTTAATTACCGACATGCTTAGAGCCAAAAAAACAAATAATACTTTTGCTTAGTAACACAAAAGTAATACCTTTACTTTGTAAGTAAATGTAATAATTAATAATACATTTTTTCCACGTCATAAATAATCTAAAGCTTTAACAAAGACAAGGATTGTTACATGCATGTTAAGACTTTAAACGACCTTAAATGACCTTAAACAAACGTGCTAGGTACCTGCTATGTATTGTACTAGAACATTAACTATGTTGCGTAAATCGTTTCCAATACAATATTTTTTTATTGCTTCGCAAAATGTAGCGTGATTTAGGCGACTCAATAGCTACCACTAAATATAGGATTAACTGAGCCCTTAAAAATCCTTCTGAAATTAAATCCTACAATTTAAAATTTGTTGCCAAATGTAACCGACCCTGTTGCCACGACAACTACCCTATCTGGTCCTTTTGATCTATGATCCGCGTTATTTTGCGACCCTTCGGAAGTTATAGGATTACGGTTTACTACCAAATGTGGGATGGTATTCTCACTATTTATGGCACACATTGTATTCAGCAAATATAATGTAAATACGTTAAATTGAAGTTTTGTAAAAATCGTGAGTGAAAAAAAGACGCTTACTTATCTATTGTATTGTAGGCCGTAAAGTAACTTGGAGGACTTATGCTGCGTTCTGTTGGTTATCTCGAAGTTTATCCATAGCGCTAAGGACAGCCACCGGGGAGGTTTTAGTACAGTAAAATTCCCACATAACCCGGCGTCGCTCCCATGGTGTCGGGTACCTTTTGAAGGTTCCCCCTCGAAAAAAAGAGGCTGTAAAGAAAGGATATGGCCACTTGGCTCTAAAAATTGATTATTTTTTACGTAATTGTTTATCTAGGTACTTACCTACACAAGTCATTATTAAAAATATACAGATAAAATTAACAATTAAATTTTTAATTCCCATAGTCATTAGAGTTCATTTCACTTACCTACCCTTATAATTTACGGTAAAATCTAATGTTCCTTGTTATCTACTCGTACAAGCTTAGTAAAGGTTCGAGCGTAGTTAAATGTACAAATGTGGTTACCTTCCTCCCCAATCCTGCGAATCTGTTCACTGTGAATGTGCTAATAATAACCAGATAATATGGGGTTCGGTAAAGGGCCAGATTTAAATTAAAATCGTCCCCTCTTTGAAGAAATGACGGCATGGGCTCCTAATTGATGCCCTGAATATCGGCCTACATCGAGCGGGTTGTGAATAATTGACGAATTTCATACTCAAATGCCTTTTGTCGTCTGTTATTGAGTTAGCCGACCGTCTCTCTGACGAAACGGAAAATTGCTCTTGGTAATGAAAAATTCTATTCGGTTCAACATTGCGGTTTTTAATTTAATACGAATAATATTTTCCGCTGCTCAAATGCTCCAATAATAAGAACAAAGAGTGAAGTACTTTGTTCAGAGTAACTTATATTTAATTTATATTTTGATGAATCAATAACATTATTGGTTATGATTGATTCCTATTATATCGTCGTAGTCGGACTTTAAATCGAGTGTCTCGGACACTAAATTTTATTCCAATTCCATTCTCGTTTGAATTCCAGGCACGCACCACTGATTTTTCTAAAATGATGTGCGTATTAGAAATTATTTATCACTGCTTTACGGTGAAGGAAAACATCTTGAGGAAACCTGCAAACCTGAGACTTCTCTAAAAAAAGAGTCGTCAAAGGTGTGTGAAGTACCAATTGACACTTTGGCAGTGCGGTGGGCTATTCGCATGCTTTCTTATCGATCGCTTGCCAGTTGGCGAGGTGATGTTACCTGGAAAATTAGGTTAGATTTGTAAAAGAATTACAGGAAATATACTTTCTATTTTCTATTATACTTTCAACGGAAAATAGATGTTGGTGATTTAATTTTAAATTATTTAACTAAATATTCAGTTATAACATACTATTTATCTTGGTAGGCCAATTAAATGACACCGAAATCGCTCAAAATATCATCAGTTACGTATGTTAATGTTATAACTATTTACGATACAAAATATAGCCCTACTCCGTAGATACGATTTCTGTAGTACACATCCGAGGTAGTAAGTAGGAGTAATCTAGTAGGTAAGTATCTTCTATATACTTATAATAAATCTGTAGAGAGGTTAATTCTGTACATGAAATATATTTCCAAAATTACTATCAGGGGTGATTAGGGATCGATACTGATGCCAAAAATGCAATCAGTAAAATTTTTGTCTGTCTGTCGAATAGTTTTTGTTTCTATAACCGTTATAGAAAAAAAAACTTCTAGACGGATTCTAATGAAACTTGGTACAATTATTTTTCATACTCCTGAGCTGGTTATAGTATACTTTCATCACGCTACAATTAATAGGAGCAGAGCAGTGAAGGGAAAATGAGAGAAGTTACGCCATTTTTTAAACTTCCGTCGCGTGTGCAACCTAAATGGTTAAAGCTACACAGAAATCGCGGGCTTAGCTAGTATACTAATATAAACCATGAATGGCAAATAGACCAACTCTAAGTTGCATAGTAGGTATCTGAGATATTTATTTCTATCTATCTATAGAAAGTACGTATGTACGTAGTATAACAGTCTAGATATAAGTATTTCAATCTAGTCTGTGCACAAACCAATCAACAAACAACTAATCACTGTATCACGTTCAGTTATACCGGTTTGACCCAATTTATTAGGTACATTTCCTGTGGGATTTCCTGTACCGCACTATTCTATTCCATCAGCTGCAATGCAAGGATTACAGCGCTTTGTGTTTACACCCGGTAATAGCATTCGGAAGCTATTTGCATTAGCTTTGTTGATTTCCAATCATAATCCTCTAAATTTTGGATGATTGATGAGCTCGCTGCCCAAAGAGATTGCTGTTAATATTTCATTTTGTTTACTGAATGTTCTTTTTAGACTATAAATAGGTCGATGTATATATGTACCTATAAATAAATATTTTATATTGATGAAGATGAAAATCGTGATTGTTGTGTTAAGCGGAAGATTTTTATTACCAGATACTATCAGATATTGTAGAAATGGACTAAATGAAAATATAGCCAGATTTTGGTCTACAAGGGCTCCAGAATAGATTCTATGCCAGTCCATTTTCTAAAATAATCAAAATATTTCTATCAAGTAAAATAAGTACCTACCTATCTTTTTTAAGAGTTTATTTTATGACTACTTCTGTAGTCATATACGTATTCTTAAGCGGACTGTAATTAATAGTTAGGTACCAGCTCTGTGTAAGGTATTTCAATAACATAACAATATTGTAACTTGTAATTTTATTAATAGAATTTTTTATGAAGTGTTGAAGACATCTCATAAAATCTTGCCATCTCATCTGGGAAACAGTTTAGCAACTTACTTGGAACTATAGCAGGTGGCTATTACCTAAAAAGTCTAGTATCTTATGTTTTATTGTAATGGGGCTGCAAGAAAACTATTTTAGTAGGAGCACTGCGTACAGTAAATTGAAAAGCTCGCTCTCATACAGTTTCCCGCATCGTCGAGGAAATAAAAACAAGGAGGAAATGAAAATAGGTTAAGCGGACCCTCGAGGTCTGAAATGGTTGGAGGATCGTTTTTGTATCAACGCCCTGCCCGGTGTAACGCGCCCTAATAAAACTTTAGCAACGCTTTGGTTTGTCTATGGTCAGTGTTGCCAACCGTATCAACTGAGTCTTCGTTATTATAAACCTGTCAATATTAATGTCAAAAATCTTAAATCGGAGCCAAGGGAACTGTGTCAGGCAGCCATTCTATGGTTCAAAAATGTACTATTGCTAAGTTAACAGGTTTTAGTACATGCAGTATTTCAGTATAGATACCTACGTCCATTCATCCGTCCGCAGGCCTGTGTATCGATTCATTCATGTTATTTTATAACATGGCGAATTCTTCTGTTCCATCAGTCTAAAACACATTTAACATTTAAGGAGTAAAGAATAGGCAACTATATTGCCAATCTATGATAATCTTTTTGATAATTCTTGCTCTATCGTGTACCTATACACCAACTGTTACAAGCAAGTTAAATCTCTAGAAAATCATCATAGTATTGCTTCTCCTTAAGTCTGTTTAAAAATCTCTAAACATTTTTTTATTTATTTAAGTTGGCAACACTGACTGGGTGTAATGCCCTAATAAAAATTTAGCAACGCATTGGATCGCGAATAGTTCGCCCGAGACTTAGTTTTTTAGATAATGCTCGCGTTTCCTAAAAACCAAACGGTTGCACCATTTGTACTGCGGAATACAAATATACGGCTGAATAGAAAACTTTCCAATGCGGATATTCAGGGCATTTCCAGCATGAATTCGGAGAAGTGTGTCATTATTAAAATTGTTGTAGGTTTATGGGTCAGCTTTTGTTTTTTGGAACTTGAAATTATTTTTTGGAATTGGGATTTTTTTCGCAAACAATTTCCTGTATCCATTATATGCGATGCGTTTTTTTTTATTGTCTGCGATTAACTGTTACTTATATTTTATTTTAAAGACCCAAAAAATTGGTCGTAGAGACTAAAAATTATCTTACTTTGCATTTCTTTCAACAAAACAGGGATGAGGAATTTGTATTTTTGGATATTGTGGAAATTTATATAGGAAGCGAAAATTTCTTATCACTTTATACGGATAGCTAAGTAGGTTCCTAATGTGCGCACTGGAGAGTGCGAGATTTGCCAAAGAGTGCCAAAAGATAATATTCAAGTATATCTACTAAGTCTTAATATATTAAATTAAACAAAAAGAAATGTTTAATTTTAACAATACTGACAATGTAAATCGTAAGCATACCTAATTTCAATAATATTACATTAACCTGCCTTCTACCGATGTACCACGGCCACACTTAACGTAAAGTAATTCCTGTGTTTCAATACAAGGGTGAATCTTCAGATATAACACTTGTTCAATACTAAGTAATCTCGTGTGTTACTTCCACGTTAAAATAGTTCCATTAATGTTAAACAGTTAGAAAGGTTATAAGTACATAATTATAGCGGCGTGACAATAAAAGGTTAATCAAAACGGTGTTCAACATCTAAATGTATAGCTATTCCCTTAAAGTGAAATATTTATACAGTCAAAGTAACGTCAAAACGCTTACACATACGCATTTCATTTAAACTGTTCAAACATATCCTTAAAACAAGGTCATACCCTGTTGTTTCCGTCAAGAATACTCAGGGTACGTTTTCATTAAGGAGTCGACGGAGCGGCTGTAAATAAGCACGATTTGGAGCAACGTTTGTAAGGCTTAGGCGCGGTAATCTGCCGGTCTGCCAGAGAAAACACGTCACTTCGAAATACGTCACTGTGGAACATTTCTACTCTGCGTTACTTATATTTATTTTATACTGTACCTGTATGTTTTGTAACTTGGTTGTATCACTAATGTGGTCATCTTTGAAACGGTTTTTTTTAAATATGATTTAAGAAGCAAACGAGCATGCAGCTCATTTAATCTGATAGGAAGTGGCCACTGCCGCCCATAGATATCTGTACGCAATATCATATAGAACAGCGATTTTATGTGAAGTCAATCACAGATGCGTTGTTACTTCCAAGGACTAGCGATTGCCTCATATGGTAGTGAGTCGTTATTTAGAAATATAAAAGTGTTTAGAAAAAGATATTAAATGAAAGTCATAAAAAATGATTTGAATCGTGTCGTCGAGATATTCGATGCACCAATTGATTGTATAACAAAACAATATATTTACAATACCTAAGCGAAAGGTATTTCTAGGAGTTTTATATGTAATTATGAAAGGCTTTGTGAGAGTTTCCCTTAAGTTTTTTTTCTGTGTAAAGTCTATCAAGCTATAGTTATCCAGTGAGGACGATGCGTCTTATTTTTGAAGTGATAACATACATGAACGCCAGCTGCACGCACGAAAAAAAAGCATGACTTATTGTCACGTTCCGATTGAGCCGAGCGTGCAAGCGAAAGCGCGGAACAAGTGATAGAGACGCACGATCGGTCTAAGCGTTCACCTTCTGACGCGTCGTTGCCTCTTCCACACGATCGGCTGACGCGTCCGATCCGAGTAAAAAAAAGACAGCGATAGTATACAACCTACATGTTCTTTTTTTGTCAATATTTTACAAAATAAAGATAGTTAAGAGCTAACTAATTCAATTCAATTAATAAAAATGCAATTTTTCATCAATGTTTTCTTTTGACGTTGCCACCTAAAAATTTTTTTAATTCGTCCACGCTTAGCAATGGGATAACATTGAATTGATGATGACTTTCAAAAAAAAGGTAAAAAAGAATTTGCAAAGTGAAAAATACGAAGAATAGGCAGTGACGTAACATAATTGAAAAACATTTGTTTCTATGTAAAAAAGATTTGAAGTAGGGTTGGTGATTTCGTTAAAACTAGACTTAGATCCAATTGTAAAAAGTAAGCAAGTAATTTATAAGGACAAGATGTTTTTAGACATGTAAAGTAACGCTTTTGTCCTTTTTTCTTCGATTTATCAAAGGAAAATTGTACCTAGCTTGACATTTTGACTTGATTAATAAAATAAGGGAACATATTTTTATTTCCAGGGTGTCTTGGATATACAAGTAAATTGTTTAAGTACTTATATTCAGAATAAGACCTACATAGATTGATATTCGATGTTGCTTAAGGTATTTTTTGAGCTTTTGCGTTTCGATAAATGCTCTTTAAAAGTCGGCTACGGACATGGAGGCCTTATTCAAAATTTGCATTTTGTGGACGTAAAAAAATGTGTTTGTATTTGGGGGCATTTTTTAAAATGGGTAGTTATAAAAGACTCGAAACATTTATGTTTGTCATTTTTAGAATGACTTCGTCACTTTTCAATTTCCTAGGCGAAGTTATTAAGTTATTAGTTACTCGTAGTATTAATTTATAAGTTATTCTTAGTTTTAAGTATTTAACTTAATTTTCAGAAATATTGTGTTTGGTTCCTTTGGTTATTTTCGATATATAGATAGACTAACATTTATATCGTTCACTTAGACAAGAAGTAAAATGAAATACATAATTTGCAGTTATTATAAATATACTTTAATGTAAATGTAAGTTTTATATTTTCAAATTACGTTACTTATTACAATGTATAAGTAAGTTACATTTATATGAGTATGTATATATTTATGTACCTACCTATATTTTTAAAAATCATTTGATTCGCCAGCCCTACTTGCCATTTGATTCTTCTATTCTAGCGCACAATGAATTTTCCGTCATTGTTTGAACGACCTTTCAGACCAATCCTAGTTGTAGAGTCTCGTTTTATTGAAAACATTTAGTGCTTCTGCCTAGCTTTTTACTCAATACAGTGGAGTTTACACGACTAAATAACAATGAGCGACTCAACTTTTGTCCTATGAATAGAGTTTGTTTTGATAACTTTCGTGTTAGATGTTACAAAAGAACCAGTTTTGTGTCGAGTTTGTAAGTAACAAGTCGAGTGTTAGTTGTATTGTAGTGTAAACAAATTCATTTAACTGTATATTAATATATGAGTGTCCTGAGTCTGGCGTTATCACATTGTTTGCAATACGAAATTAAGGCCTTTACATCCTAAGGTTTTAAAGGTGGTGCATTTGATAAAGGCTTCGATAAAATTATATGTGTTACCGTCTGTATTTATTTCTGAGAACCCTCCGTCCTCAGAAATAAATAAAAATAAATAGAAATAAATGATCATATTGCCAGCACAGGAAACTGAGATGCATGTAGGATCTCGTTGCCCTTTATGTCTAGGGCATCCTTAATACTAGAAGAAGAAGAATCTGAGATGAAACAAATTGAATCAATCTGTCTTATCGCTTTCTTTTTGAATGGTTTGATCTTGGACATTCAAGGAACTTACAGCAGGCTCAATAAAGTTCACCAAACACCAGCCTTCACGGCTAAACGTGTGTCATTGAAAGTGACTCGAACTGCTATTCGTTCATAATCTGCGGGATTCCGTTAAGTCGGTCCGCGTCTCATCAATCTTGCTCAGGCACGCGTAATCGCCAACGAGCCCCGGATTACCGGGTGACCTACGTTTTTAAGTTGAAGATACGTAAGTACACAACTTGTAGTGGTTTGTAGAAAGAGAACAAGTTCACGTTAGCACGATGTAACAATGATTGCTTATAGAAAATGCAAGAAACATGTGAGTATATAAATATGTGTGTAGACGGGTGTCTGACACGGGTTGTACCTATAGCTTTATCAAGTAAATTATTATAAAAACAAAATAATGGACGGCTAAAATCAAAATTAACAGTCGTACTTTAAAAAAGAAAATTAACGCTGTTAAGGAAATACTATAAATTATAGTAACATAAAAGTGTATATGTAATGGTATATTTAGTATCTTTTATTTGATACCCATATTGTCATAACATAAAAAATCGTTTCTTCCCTCCTATATTTTCTTAGTGTGTGTTAGTGTCGCCTATTATTTTTAAAATTTATATAGTTTCGATGGAAGGGTGTGGTTGGTGTGGGGTGTGGTTGCCGGCACACTTTCATATGAGGAGACCATCGTAGTCCTCAGGAGTGGCAATGCATCTGTAATTGACTTCAGATAGAACCCGTGTTCTGTATGAACTTGATTACAGATGTCCATGAGCGGCAGGACTGCTGAGGTGGACTGCATGCTCGTTTGCTACTTCAGACAGATAAAAAAAAACTCAGCGGGTTTGTCTTTTTTCGGGAGGACCAACAAGAAACTTCTTGTCGGATCCTCTTAGTCAGTTTCAGTCGAGGTCGTGTTCTGATACGGTAGTAGTGTAAGAAAAAATATTGTAACTGATAATTTGTAAGTGCCCTCATAGGCCTACGCAATAATTAAGATTCATTTCAATTCTACCACTTTCTAACTGATCAATTACAATCACGCTATCAAAGTCGTTTTAAAACCTGATTATCTCATTAATTTAAATAGATTTACACCCTTCAAAAATAGTTAAATCAATTCCCTAACACACCCACCCCATCATTCAAGTCTTTAAACGTCATTCTCAAAAAATGTTTGATATTAGAAGCAGCCCTCGGTAATTAGATCAAACAAACAAATCACGATTAAAGAGCCAAGTTCACTTTCATCTCATTAATGTCGTGGATGTTTAATTAAAATTCACCCTCCAACGTCGGCCTTATCTTTGTGGGGTTTGTCGAACTCGTTATTATCACATTCCTCAGTAGGTACAAATAACGTCTTTTGCTGTTTTCATAGAACTAACAATCTGCAGAAATGATCGGAGTCAAAGACACGCTTGTTGTTAATTATTTATTATAATGACAAATAACATTCGTTATTTAAACAGCAAAAACATAATCTGCATAAAGACAACTTTAAATGGTCGTATGTTATCGCAGAAATACTAAATTCTGAAAATATTTAAATGCATATAAAGTGACTTCTACTTCCATTCGTATGATTAACATTTATTTTTATTATTAATATAGTGTGTGTAAAAGTTATAAAATTATGTATGTATTAGAAAAATACAGCCAGAATGGCGCATTCAGTTAGAATTTAGATGGACGACGTAGAACAATTTCAATATCTGTTGTAAGTCAAGATATTTGTGACTTTTTCTTTGCATATCCTAACTACACAGGTGAGACTCGAGTCGAGTGAGATTCTGGATTGCTAGAAAAAGTGACCAAGAGCACCTAACATAACATTATTGAAATACATGATAAGAACATTTTAGTACTATTTTCAATAGCAATTTTCAAATAAGTACTTGCAAAAGGGATTTCTATTTTATACCTGTTCTGTGGCCTTTCCTCCCTATAGGAAATGCGTCAAAAACCGAATCCCCGTAGGCTTGTCTTTTGCCGAAGCATGACTTTATAATTAGATATCGTTATATGCTATTGTCTGTGTGTAGATTGCATTTAATTAAAATAAATGGAATATTTTGTGGCAACGCTCTACGAAATATGTTTGATAAAGGATCTTTCATAAGGCTAGGATGTCAATGGAGCGACCACACTTCACGACCCTACTTCGAAAGTCCTAGTGTGTTTCGTAATTCACAATACGTGTACATTGTATTTTACTTGTATAATAATACTTCTGTGGAAAGGTAGACTTACCACGATAAGTCTAGTTGCAATACTTTTGGGCTGCTGTGTATTGCTAGGCATACGTACGGTTTAATGGCCCACCCTAGTCTGACGTTTTAAATCTTTATATAAGGTCACTAATAAGCCAAAGGCAGCCATGGGCGTAACTGTAACTTAGTTAGGAAGTCGAAAAGCGGCGGTCGACGAAATACAGGTCTCTATAAGAATTTTTATTTCGCCTATGGTGTGCTTCTGGTCACAACGACAGCCATCTAATCATAACAAAGGCTTTATTGTACCCTCTGACGATGTAAATCTACAGTTAACCATTTACTAGTTTACTGCTAAATGTCTTCCTTTACCAAAGGATGTTTTCAGGAATCATAAAAAATACAACCTGTAATACACACGAGTCGGCATTTTAATATAATAATATTCCAAACGTAGTTACGGTAGTTCGCCTGAACGGAGTCTAACCTTAATCTGCCACGGTACAGTTGCCTAATCTAGAATCAAGATATATCGTACGAGCTATGTGGAGGAATATTCCACTGATACGAATTAACTTTCACGCGTGGCTTACTGATCCACGCCAGGGTTACCAAAGCTATGCATATCAATGGCGTTATCTTCATCATAACGCAAAATTGTATCCTTATTGAGTACTATACAGACATCCTTGAGTTTTTATTTAGAAACGTATTTTTTTTTTGTTCAGAATGATATACCTAATGTAACACTTTATATGAGTTTTCGATAAAACAGTCAAGTAAAATCATTATAATGTACATATTTTTTGTACTAAATTTCATTTGATATCCATATTGCAGCGATAGTAAAAAAGTTCGCCCTCCCCCACCTTTCTACTATGAGTAGGTGCCATTTTTAAACATTACATAGCCTACGTCACTCTGCGAAGTAAGACGATTCTAATGACATATCATACCTTCCAATCCAGCAAGCCGTTTGGGCTGTACCGCGTGCCAAAGAAGTGGACATACATCAAACAAACGTACATATATACATAAGCTCGAAAAACATTACTTATTAGTAATGTTTATCGAGTATCATATCAAGTGTCAAGGTACGTTATAACCAAACAGGTTATAGAACCAGTGTAATTCTACCGGGAATGTACTAATACTACACCTATTTCTAATATGAAGCAATCATTGCCTTTCGGTAGAAGGATGTGGTTGTCGGCTTATATAATGATGTGACCATCTTAGTCCTCGGGAGTAGCAATGCGTCTGTGGTCAAGTTCAGATAAACCTCTATCCTATATGGACTTGCTTACAGATGTCCAAGGGCGGCGGTAACTACTCGCCATCAGGTAAACTGCATGCTTATTTGCTACTATAATCTGATATAAAAAAACACTTTTTGGTTTAAATCGGGAAGCACCACCGCCACACTCGTTTTGAAAAGAATGCAAAGTCTAACAATATGCTTTTGGTCAGCAAAACTACGATCTAAGCACTTATAATTTTCAGATGAGTCCTATCACTATTTACTTCGTTGGTAATGTAACCAACCCTAGCGATATCAAATTGGACGACCACTTGGACTCGAGATTAAGGCGAGAGAACGAGATATTACGCCGTACTAATGATCAAACATGCCCTAATCCTATTATTAATATGTAGATACATTGTGTAATACATATAAATTTAATAGGATTATTTCGTATGTACATCTGTAAATTGTCGCCAAATGGTACACGAGATCTATCGTGAGATCACTGAAGCTCTTCCTGTGGTTGTCTGGTTGGATTATAGGTATCCTGCGGATGGCTTACATAGTAGATTTAGACTGTCTTCAAAATTCCAGATTTTTAGGTTTTATTTAACTGTTTGCAAGGGGATAGAAAGAGCATAGTTTAAGGAGGAACAAGGGACGGGAGGAACCAATCTATTTGTCTGGACATGCTCTAATTTACTTAAAAAATAATTGTATCGTATTCGATTTTCCCATGTTACGAGTGTGCAATGTTGTACGAAATAAAGTAATTTCTTTATTTCTTACTTACTTTCTCTATTAACTTCTACCGTGAGTAGGTACTTGCGTTTGGGTAGAAGGGTGTGGTTACGGTACACTTTCATATGAGACGATCTTAGCTCACAAATAGCAATGTATCTGTCATTGATTGACTTTAGTTAGATCCCTGTTCTATCAAGTTACGTACAGATGTCCATGAGCGGCAGTGACCACCTATCACTTGCTGGATTACATGTTTCATTGCTACAATCTTATATACTTTTTGGGCTTGAATTATGCGAAAGGAGACATATCAACATTTATTTGTCTTGCGGTGTGATTTTAATTTTTTGGTTTTTGTTCATGCATTTTATTGTTCGTGTCTCTTGATCTTTTTATTGTTATTGTTCAATATATTATATATCAAATTACGAAATAAATATATCATTGAGATTGGTTCGCAAGAAAATGAGGGAAAAATAAAAGTCTATTTTTTGCAACACGTTAATTTCATAGTGGTATGAAATTGGAACTCGAGTTTAGAATCTATGACCCCGAATAATACTGACTTACAGGCTAAAACTGATATTATTGAACTATTTTTCTACCATAATAATCAACTAATGTTTATAGTGTGCTACTTTTTCATAAAAAATGATACCTGGATAAAAGCTAACATTTTTGTTCCATTGTAAATGACTGTGAATTAATTAGCGGGGAATTTAATTAACACTCTTGATGTGTTAATTAATTAAGCAAATTAGTTCGTTGCAAAGGAAAGAGGTTAGTGGGCTAGGCCTCGAATAATATTTTGGTTCTTCTTTGAAAGTATAGAAATGGTTAATGGTTAATTAAATTATTTCTATTTTGATAAAAAAGTTATAATAAATAACAATATATTTAGACTCAGGCAACTAAGACTAAAGGCAATTAAGAGCTCAGAT
>DWNE01005006.1:0-14476 GCA_018249875.1 Cecropterus toxeus | reverse complement strand
TCGGTTTGGTCGAACTGGAAGTAGGCGATCGCCGCCACTAACATGGGGATGAACCATGCCACCTATTGATAGAAGATACGTTCTTAGATACATACATATACATATAGGTGTAATTTGCTTGACAATGTTTAGGCACTGGAGCAAGAAACATCTGAATCCATTTTATTTGACAAATCGAATATCGTTAATGTATGGCCTCATCAGCATCGTTAAATTGTTGCGACTTGCGTTTTTAGGGTTCAGTATCCGAAGGGTAAAAATGACCCTATTACTAAGATTCCTCTATCAGTCTGTCCGTTTGTATGTTAAAAAGCTGTATCGCATGAACCGTGATAGTTAGACAATTGAAATTTTTATAGATGATGTATATCTGTTGTCGCTTTTATAAGAAGTAGGTACAGTAAAAATAGAATAAAATATATTTTATTTTGTTTTATTTCGTGCACGGGTCCGACTCCCACTTAGCAGGTCTTTTTTTCAAATTATATACGAGTATATATGAATCAAGCATTTATAGCCCATTTGATGTATCCGTATATTTTTACTATGATTGCTTATAAGTGAAAGTGGGAAACTCTTTGTATCACGACATGGGGGTCATCATCGTCATACTACTTTACTTTAGAGTCGTGTTCGTAATACATACTATACGATTACACTGGTTTGAAAGCGCTTATTACACATTGCCATCAGCTGCCCTCAGGATTACGCATCTGCGATCGATTTTATTTTCCCATCATATTTGTAAACACCCCCAAAAGTTTGTGACTGCATTTTACATGAGCCCTAAAATATGTCACCAAAAATGCTTCGATGATCTTACGACAAATTATGCTTTTGGAATTTTAAGCTCTTAAAGTTAACCCCATCTACATCCAACAATTCAGATTTTAAACCCGGCGTTAGAATATCGTTTGTTCCTTATACACTATACGGTAAGTAGTACAAATGATTCAGCAAAAAACAGTATAGAATCTTGGACAGGTACCTGCGAACCCGCGGCGGCGATGGCTGAGCCAGATATCACGTCCGCCGCCGCGTTCACTATCGAGCTCATCTCGTCACCTGGAAAGAGATATCTTTGTAATAACACTTGTGACACTTTGTTTATTGATAGCTATCACCAATTACTATGGTTAGTTTAAGATATCATTTCAAGGACGTTAATACTCGTTTATCTTTGTTATTCATGAGCTTTTGTACACCAGGTGGTAGAATGTAGTTCGACCGGGGAAGTACAACCGCCAGACCTATTTCTAGCGTGAACCGAAGCAAAAGAACTGTTCTTTTGTTTCGGTGGAAGGATGTAGTTGCTCATTTATATATGAGGCGACCATCTTAGTCCTCAGGAGTAGCAACGCATCTGTAATCGACTTCAGATAGAAACCCTGTTCTATATGAAGTTGCTTACAGATATCCATTGGCGGCAGTAGCCACTTACCATCAGATGGACTGTATGCCCATTTGCTACTTCATTCTTATAAAAACGCATTACAGTAAAAACGTTACAGTAATAATACAATACATCCAAATGAAATTTTGGGATTATGGGATCGGAATTGCTTTATAAAATGTAGCAAATGTAGAATTAATATATATAAATAAATTACATAGTCTATCATCTAGCTTCTAAAAGGTGATAATGTCGCGCTAGAAAAAGACAAATATACATATTACGTCCCTTCAACAACCACGTGTTCTAGGACACTTCACAACATTTTGTTATGTTTGATTTTTAGAAGAAACTCAGTGATAAACTTACAACCAAGATGCAACCTACGTTTGTAGTCTGCAAATGATTGATTTTTACTGTTTAACTGATTACCTAAAATCAGGTAAAATATTATATCAAAAACACATTAGCAGTGTTAACACATTGGCACAGTTTTGGTTATTGATATTTTATTACAAGCAATTATTGTTTTTATTATAAAATAATAACTCGAAGATAGCTAATTGGTTATTTAACCTATAAAAGCCATACTATGTTCTACATCTACACTAAAGCGTGTGCCAGGATCCGCGTGGCGGTCACCATACTGGTCTGACACGTAGTGAGATCCGGGCTCGATCCCCGGCCAGATAGATATCTGAATATTGAACTTAGATTTCTGTTCTGGGTCTAGGTATTTGTGTATTCGTCTTTGTGTGTGTCCATGGCACCCGCGACACTTGAGGGAGTCCTATATATTATTATAATAAATATAGAATATTATAATTAATTCTATATTATTATAACATTCTAGGTTAAAAGCGTAGGAAGTCCGACCGAGCTGAAATTCGTTTAGAAATGGCCATCATAACTACAGCGGACAATCTATAGTTTCAGTGACAGAAATCGGTTCAATATATATATACAAAAAGTTTATCGTGCGACATAGTTCGTTTAGACACGGTTGTCAGGTGACAAGAAGACGTGACCAACAGACCGTATTGGAAGTGTATAGGGTTGTCACCTTTTTTGAAAAATATTTCTATCAAAATTTTCAAAAATTACGAGCATGCAGTCCACCATGGTAAGTGATCTACTGCCACCAATAGACATCTGTAACCAAATGTAGACAAGATCACAGTCTTACCTGAGGCTGGCTACAGATTGGTTGCTACACCTTTTTTAGAGATACGTTCTCAAGGGGTTCTCAAGATTTCGTTTATTATTAAGACTCCGCTGTCCTTTTCGTTTGTCTGTCTGTCCGCCACCAGTCTATATCTTATGAACCTCGATAGACAGTTGAATTTTTTTTCAGATATGTATTCATGTCACCGCTATAACAAAAACTACAGAATAAAGGAATGTGAATGATGAGTTTAGACAGATAGATAGATTTAGATTCGTTTTTGTGTGCCCATGTCACCCACGACATAGGAGAAAATCCTACTATGGGGCTATGAGTGTATAAAGCGTTTATGTTTATTACAATAAAAGTGACTGTCAGAGCCCATCGTACGTAAACTGGACTCGCACTTGACCCATTTTTTGTTTTCAAGGGGTAAACCGTTAAAAGGTACCCGGCGCCGTTTGAGGGACGCCCAGATACGTGGTAGCCCTAAGATTGTCGGTACAGTAACGGAACCGCGGTGCGTCATCGGTCGTCCTTTCAACGGAATGAAGACGCTCTACATAATTCAATGGTGCAACGTTTGTCTTTTATGGAAGTGAAGTGGCAACGAGCATGCAGTTCACCACCTGTCATAATTGACCACTATTATGGCCCACTTGTAATCAAACCTGATAAATCCAGATAAGTTTATCTTGCACCTAAAGTCGGCTTCATTTGCGTTGATACCTCTGAGGATTAGTCCTAAGGCGCGCGACTAACGCCTCGAATATACATTTTCGAGGTTTTAGTCCTAAGGGGACATGACATGACATCCGTCAAACCCGAATATAACCCTGGCGTTAAAAGGTGTCGTGGTGGTCGTCCAGAGTCAAATTACGACCACTTCGGGGGTTTCTACCTCTAAAGGTTTCTACTGCCATTATCTTGTGACATATCATTAGATTCGTCTCAGTTTGAGTGACTTAGGCTATATAATTTTTAAGAATGGCGCTACAAATTGGGGAAAAAGAGAGGGGGGTTCGACTACATGAGTATCACATTAGTAAATAGATTATAGTACTTGACTATTTCGTCGAACAGTCATATAAAACGTTAAATTTGATATACGATTATGCGATATATGAAAAAAAGCGTTTTAAGCAATCAAGTTGTCATATCTACGAAAACTTAAAAGTCAATTAACGATTGTACTATTACGCATATGTTATCATTGCGTCATTATAAAACAATTTTACGCTATCACATAGATTTAGTAGAAAGTGAATCTGCGCACACGCATGCACAATGCTGAATGTAGGTCATCATTTGTGTGAATTGATTATTTTATTTGAAGTCCGAACAAGTCATTGGCCTTTTAAGGAAATGTAGACAAGTTACTGTGAGACCAAATATGATTTTTCCTTCTCCTCCTGCTGTAAGCACATGTCGTCTATATGTCACTAGATAGTATAGAACAAAGTCGCTTCCCGCCGTCTGTCTGTCGGAAGATCTGACATACATAGATACTCAGATCTTTAAAACTACCCAACGGATTTTGATGCGGTTTTTCATAGATATAATGTAAAATACTTTAAGAGGAAGTTTTATATGTAACATGCATAATATAGTATATAACATATTAGTATAATATATGATATAGTTGAGACATACTGATAATTTTAGAGCTTTCTAATTTGGTGTTGTAAAAAACACATTGTCTAATGACGAAAAGCTGTGAACGTTGTACGTATATAAATATAAGACATTAAGTAGTATATTTAGTATTATGTAGTATTGTACACGTGCGAAGCCGGGGCGGGTCGCTAGTTTTAATATATAACGACGTATAAAATAATTTTACCCTACTGATAGTCAAAATACGCTGACAAAAAGTTGTGTACAAAAATGTTAAATAAACAAAACTACGTACATTTTGTTCATTTAACATTTTTGTGCACAAAAATGTTTTATTTATTATAGAGCATTTAGTCAAATATTGTATTTATAAACTATGTCTTGACAGTAAACTTGTAAGATGCAATTTCATAATATTCTAGCTGTGCTCCGTGGTTTCATCTCCAAACTACATAAGACAAAAATAAACAAACAAAGACACGATAAAAATTTTAATATAGCCTATGGCCTTCCTCAAAAGGTGAACTATTCAACACAAAAATATTTCAATTCAAACCAGTAGTTCCGGAGTTTAGCTCGTTCAACCAAACTGTTCAGTTTAATATAAACAAAGTTAAAAAGTATATAATTCTTATCTTTTATATAATCTGAACAAAATAATTTAGTTTTACTACGTAGTGTTTGTGTGTAGTGTACCTCTAGAATGTTAAAAGGTTCCGGTGAAAATAAGTAGTGTTATGTAACTGTGTTTTAAATACCGCGCTTCATTGCAGCTCGAATGCTATATATATACACTTACTATATTTTTCTATTCACGTTTGGCATACATTTAAGATCTAATAAAGTAAGGTAGAATTTTGGAATATATATTTCTCCTGAAATGGAAACCTATTTAGGAATATTTTAATAAGCAAATTTTAGGATAGTAGCAAGAACGGAAGAATTTGCGTTTAAATTCATTTTGGAAGATGTATTACTTGTAACAATATAAATGCGTTTCATGATATGTTTCCGATTAATGTTAAAGAAACGAAATGTACTACTATTTTGTGAAAAATATCGATTGCAATTAGATCATACCAAAAAATTAATGACAAGGCATCGTAATCGCTGATCAATGCAATATTGAAGAACAATGAGAAGAACAGACTACATAGATGAATTTTGGTTTAAAGAGTTCAGTTTATTTCGTACACGTAATTAGAAGGTCATTGTCACTTATAATGAGAAACTTAAATACTGTGTACAATACAATTTACTTTGGTGAAAATCAATCAGTGGTTAGAACTTTGCACTTACAAAACAATTTAACTTTTCGTGACCTTAGTCACGAATATGACAGCTAAATGTTATCTGTTTATGAGATGACGAATGTTTTTGTTAACTTGATTATATGATGTAATTTCTTTTACATCATTTAACACACTTTACAACGTAGCTAAACATAAGTAGGTAAATAAATAGCGGTTGTCCAAAATTTTACTTTAGTAAACTTTTTTGTTCATGAAGGATAAGTCTTTCTGTTTTTGATCTGAGGCCGTTAGAACCTTTTTTTCCGTATCAGACGTACTGTAATAAGCGTTATCAATAACATCGAAATATTTTAACTTACCTCAATGTCTTGTGTTTTCACAAAAACAAAGTATCGTTAATGGAAACATAGCACAAAAAACACTTTAACACTTTCGACTATTGTACAGGAATCACTTCGCTCGTATACCAAGTGGTTTGCTATAAATCAGTTCCACTTAGTTCTGGCACCAGTGGCCGTATACGAGGTGTATTGGCGTTAAAGTTTTATTGTTTACGACTCGGACGGGGTCTAAATGGTACACGTGAAGTGTAATCGCGTGTTTGTCGACCACTTTCTTCGACCGGCGCTACGCAACTCCTGCGCACGTACACCTCAGTGTATAGTGAAATGGTGGGAGCGTATTGTGGACAACGCATTCGTGATAGATTCTTTAAGGTTCATGTAATAGATATGCACAATTTACCGATTTTTTTATTTCTCTTTCGTCACGGCGAAAATGCGTTGGTAGTCTAAATTTATCGAGACTCTAGCCTAGCCCCTAGTCTAGCCACCAGTCTAGCCTGGTCTAGTCTAGAGACTAGACTAGAGTCTAGCCTCTAGTCTAGCCTCCAGTCTGCCATACAGTCTAGCCTCTAGTCTATCTAGCCTGTCTGTGGTGACAGCATCGCCACATATTGTAATATTGAACTCATTATGTGTATATTTTTCATATTTCTAGAAATTCATTATTTCGGCGTTGTAAATCACCAATAACTCTTTTAAATCGTTACAAAAATGTAAACATGTATAACCATAAAAATCCACTTATAAATAATGCGTGTGCTAGATAGAGTACTTGAATCGGCTCTCGTTTAGGTAAAAAAAAAATTGGTGACAGGCTAACGCAATCTTATAATGTTAAATTGAATACTCTAGTCTAATATCCTAAGGGCACTGTTGCCTCGAACATGTATCGTTTGTAATACGTCTGCCCCACAAATCCATAAGCGGTTCATTAGGAACTTTCTCATAACACTCATTTCCCCGTATGACTCAGTGATTCAACAGTTAAACGGTTCCTCAAGGCCAACTTCACAAAACCTGATCTCTGACGCGACACTAATACATACATGAAAGTGAATTTGTATGATTATTTATAAGTAGCAGACCCGTTCCCACTTCGTTAGATATTTAAAAAAATGGTGTATCTGTTTGAATTAATTATTTCCACCCATGAAGCCAGATACTAAGATTCATAGAGCTTTCTTCAAAATTGGCGAATTTTCATACAAATTTTTAACCCCTGCTTAAACCCCTTAGGGGTTGAATTTCTAAAAATCCTTTCTTATCGCTCATTCACACCATGAAAGGAACCCTTGTACCAAATGTTAGGGTTCCAGATACAGTAGTTTTGCCTGTGCATTGATATATAAGTCAGTGAGTCGGAATTGCCTTTCATATACATATATAGATTTTACGACATTCATCGTTTTATAAGTGTAAAAATTATTTTTTAATTTATTTGTTTGATATCTGACATGTTTGAGTATAAAGAACATTAATATCTGACACGATTTAGTATTTCTGTGTGCTTGTTTTTTTACAATTTTGAAAATCTGTAGACGTTTACTTATTGCATAAATGCAAACGTTATAGAACAATTTATTATGATAGGTTAACACGACGCTCCGGTAAGTTCACATTTAGCATGATGGGCTCCCTAACTAATAGCCTTAAATTAATATGGAAAATTCAATCAGGATTCCAAGTATCTACTTCACGAGCCTATAAATAAAATAAAGAATACTTTAGTAATATTAGTGAAAGTGAACAAACACCATTACACTGAATTATGTTCGGATGAAAGTAAACAGTTGAATTATATTTTTTATTGACAAAATGATTTCATGTTTAGAAATTGGTTTGTGATTCGTTAGACTCTCGTCCATCCTACTGCCCTTATATTTAAAATACTTGGTAAATTTAAAAATCATTTTAAGAACTTATTCTTTTAATGAACTATCTACGTTTTACTTGCTCTTAAAAACAGTGTAGCACAACTTTTAATTGTATACACTTTTAATGGACTAGATGGATGTTGATAATATAAAGATTAAAAGTTACCTCAAGATACTGATTATTAATATATTTAATCTTTAATTTGGTTTGATGAGATTTAAAATATAGAAAAGTGGATAAATAAAACTTTCAGTTATGACATGCAGTATTACCTACATAGCATTACAATTTAGAATTATTTCAGTGAGTCAGTCAGTGCGTTCAATGTGTTCAAATAGATTAGATACTAAAATAAATTAGATAGAGGAAATTATTCTTAGTTCACTCTTTTTGCGAATTATGCCACGTACAAAAACGCAGAACATTTATTATTATTACATGTGTGTATTGAATGTTTATATTTATGTCGCACTAAAATGGAAAATACCGTAAGCACATTACACTATGCATCTCTATCACGAATCAATAAAGATGGTATGCTAAAAACAGCATCCTGAACATGATCGAAAGCAGATTAGACTGCCAATACGTGGGCCATTGCTGTGCCATTTCTAATGGAATGGCATAGCAATGTACCACCGTATCTTAGATGATAGGCTTAGATTTAGAACTAACATAGGATAAGTCTATATACTAACACTTATGAGTCTTTGTAGCTTGAAATAAATAAATAAATAAAAAAAATAATAATAATAAAAAGCTTGAAAAAATCAGATGAAGTTTCACCTGATGCACTTCCGTAATGATGCGCAATGTTTGGCCAATAGCCAGAATTTTCTGGTAGAAAGTTTAGTGAGGTTTCAAAAGGAAGTTTTGTTGTATTTACCCGAATCCGTCTGGAGAGGTTTTATGTACAATGTGTATTTACCCTACTGCGTCAGATTTCGGTGTACGTTTGATTTTTTTAAGTGACTCTTCTTTAGAATCATTGTGATTTGAAACTCCGTAAAACAGTGCGTTACAAAAGCGGTTGTCGGCGCTATCACAAGATGGCGCTATACCTCTTTCTGAATCAAGCTGACGATTTTACTTGAAGCTTGTATATGGAACTCAAGTTTGGTATTTGCGAAATGAAATGTCCGAGCAGTCAGTCGCGTTTTTGAAAAACCATGCGTCTTAATCATAAGAATAAAAAGTAAAAATAAGTAAAAAAAAGCTTAGGGATATTTTCTAATTCCAACGACTAACCCAGTATGTATTTATATATAACTATTTAAAAAACAGTGTTCAAAAAAAGATATTATCTTCTCAGTTAAGGTCGTGTTCTGATCCGGTTGTAGTCTAAGAATAAATATTGTAACTGACAATTTCTAAGTGCCCCCATAAAAAGTAAAGACATTTTTATTATTTATTTCATTTCATTTTATTTCATTTCATTTTATTACATTTTATTTCATTACATTTACTTTCATATAGAATTGTTCGTTTCAAGTTGTAAGATAATAAAGGAGAAAGTACAAACGCGGACTGATCAGGATAGGAAACCTGTTCTGTGAGCTGCACCCGCGGTAGTCCCAGAGGTTAGCGCCCTGTGTGCACTGCATTACAATGTGTCGTATACACTAGCATTACCACGCGCCTTTATGTGTCGCTTTGGCTAGGAAGCCACTGACCGATTGTATCAGATTTTTGAACGTAAATTCCATCAGTTAATCAGCAATCAGCAATTTTTTCGATACAATGACGTACGGGTGCACGATCAGTAGTAAATAAACGCTTTCTACAATCATAGTCCCCACACTAGAATTATTCCTGTATTGTGGGTGCTATGGACAATTCGCGTGCCGGAGCGGCCGTGTTTCGGGTTCGATTTCCGGCCAGACAAACATCTGAATAATGAACATTAATTATTTAGGTGTTTGTCGGAATTTCTGTTCTGGGTCTATGGTTCTAAGTGTTTATGTATTTGTCTTTGTGTGCCCATGATACCCGTGACACAGAAGATAATCCTAATGTTAAGGATTATGTTTTTTTTTTATCATAGTCATAATATTTAGGTAATTTTTATGTTTACTATTACAGGTGGCTGCTTCGGTTCTACACAGAAACGAACGATAGTCGGAGGATGGGCGTGGGCGTGGTGGCTGGTCACCGACGTGCAACGTATCTCCCTCGAGGTAAGCCTCACGTTCATACGGACATACAGACAGACATTACTTAAAGCAATGAAGTAGCTATAGGTTTATTTAGCGTGAGGGGGGGGGGGGGGCGGTAGACAGCAGCGCGGAAAAAAGACCTGAAAAGGTGGCTTGTTTTCAGAGCATTTTCTCACTATAGTAAGCTGGGAGTCCGGGCTAAAAAAACTCGCTGCGCTAAAGGGTAGGTTTTGGCCCCTGACCCCTCTCTTTATATACTCTTATGACTAAATCGTAGAATCCTGACGTTCACCTGCATCACCTTCAACGCATCTACTTCTAATGCTAATCCGGTTCGAAGGACCGATTCACTTTTTGAAGAGTTTAATAATTAAGAAGAAGCAACTCATCGTCAGTGATTACAAATACTGCCGTACATTATTTTCAATCAGATATGATTTGTATACTAATATTTATTTTTTATTTTGTTTTTAAAGTAAACAAGGAAAACAACTGGCAATATTCATGTTTCTATGTAACTATCACGGAAGGGTCTATTATTTCAACACACGAACGCACACGAACGTAGTGACTCACATAGCTAGATTCTAATCAGCGGCCGATGTCATAAGACTTGGATTTGATTCAAGAATACTAATCGGAAAGCAAATAAGGGTCCATTTTTAGGGTTCCCTACCCAAAGGGGAAAAACGGGGGAAAACCCTATTACTAAGATTCCGCTGTCCGCCTGTCCGTTGGTCGGAATGTCCGTCTGTCCATCTGGCCTTCTGTCTGTTTATCCGCCTGTCTGTCTGTCTGACACTAGGCTATATCTCATGAACCATGATAGCTAGACAGTTGAAATTTTCACAGATGATGTATATTTGTTGCCGCTATAACAACAAATATTTAAAAAAAAAACAGAATTTAAGGAAGGCTTTCATGCAACAAACGTGATTTTATTGCCGTTTTCGTAGATAATGACACGGAACCCTTCGTGAGCGAGTCCGACTCGCACTTGGCCGGTTTTTAAGGACAGCTTCCTACGTGGTTCCACTCACGTGGTTATTTAACCGACCCACATTTCCATTGGAATACTTAATTAAGGGAAGGTGTGATACCTGGTCGCCAGCACGTAACAGATTTCGTAACCATTTTTGCAAAAATAGCACGATTTCAATAGCTGTAATAGTTAACCTATAACGGTAATGTTACGCTGTAACATACTGTAATATGATATGAAGCTGTGGGTATTATTCCAAGGGTCTTTTGTTGGTGGTACTTGAGTGTAGATACCGGATTGCCAGAACGTATGAGGTTTGGTAACCATTTTGCAACTATTAACATCGTTAAAACATTAAAACAAAAAATAAACAGAGTGTTTAAAACGAAGTTTTTGTTCATAATTACATTTTTTTATTTAACTCTTATGCGTTTTTGTCAAAATAGTCTTTTTTTTAATTATATTATTTATGTTACTTTTCAAACTGAGATGATTCTAATAATATTATCATACGTAACAATCCGGCAAGCCGTTTGGGCCATAGCGCGTGCCAAAGAAATGGACATAAATACAAACAAACTTACGTACATACATACATACATACACTCGAAAAACATAACCCTCCATCTGATACAGTCTGATAAAAATACATATCACTTGCAGGTTATGACATTGAACCCGATGTGCGAGTACGTGGAGACGGCTCAAGGCGTACCGCTCACGGTGACCGGCGTCGCTCAGTGCAAGATCATGAACGAGGACGAACTCCTCACCACCGCCTGCGAACAGTTCCTCGGCAAGAGCATCAAGGAGGTGAAGATGACGGTGCTGCAAACCCTCGAAGGGCACTTGAGAGCTATACTCGGTAAGTGATTTGGATTTTAAATAAGTTGCAAACGAGCAAGCAGCGCACAGATGGTAAGTGGTTACTGCCGCCCATGGACATTTGTAAGCAACTTCATATTAAACCAGGGTTCTATCTGAAGTCGACCACAGATGCGTTGCTATTCCCGAGGACTGAGATGGTCACCTCATATAATAATGAACCGGCAACCACACCCTACCAATTATACAAAGGTAGAACTCTTTGTGGTTCGACTCAAAAGCGCCACCGCCACTATTTCTTATTTTCTATTACTTATTTCTGCCTAATAACAACAGTATTTTGCGCAGAAGGGTGTGGTAAGGGAGACAGGTTTATTCGAGGCATTCCAGCTTAGTCCTCAGGAGTAGCAACGCCTCTGTGGTTAACCTCAACAAGACTCAACTCAAACTTCAAGATCTTATCTGGGGTTGCTCAATGAGGTCCGTGGGCGGCAGTGACCACATACCATCAGGTGGACTGCATGCTCGTTTGCTACTTCAATTTTATAAAAAAATGTATATATACGATCCGTGTTTAGTCTGGTTTGAAGAAATTGGAATCAATGCCATCTAGTATGAAACGATGGCATATATTAAGTAATTCTTTGCGATGAGTAGACTTATATTTACTAGTAACGTTGCTGGTTAAATATATTTGTATACATAAAAAACATATTTAATATCGACAGTTAACTGATGACAAAGAATTAGCTTCATAAGCATATTTTTAGAGTAACAAGTTTATGGGAAACACTGCCATCTAGTTTATATTACAAGAACTACGTGGACTTACGAAAGCAATAGACTTAATGTAGTGAACATAAATGGCGCTGATGGTAACGTCTAGGGATATAATATTTTACAGTAGTCACAAATCTTATCTATCCATTTTGTTTATTAAATACCTATCATTTAATTAATTATTAGGTACAGTAAATAGGAAAACGCACGTTTCGGACGGACTGATAAGTTTGAACTATTATACTAACTTAACTGTTCTGAGTATGATTATAAAAATGTTAGGAAAATTATGACTTGTTTGATAAATTAAAATAAATTTCGTAAGTATTATTATTATTGAGATTTGATTAGGTTCCGTGTTCCATGTCTTCAGTTTTGATTTGGAATCCAAGAAATTTTGTAAATGTTAATAATGGTAAGATATTAAAGAATCTGATTATTTCATTATGTATATAAAATTATGAAAATTACGTACCTACAATAATAATAACGAATTTTATTATAAATAAATTCCGCATTGGAAGTACCTCAATATGTCTCAATGTTTGATAAATAAATACAAAAATAATTGTTTTTATGGTTCAAAGTGTCTTTCGTAAAATTGCTGTGAATAATTTATTTGATTACAACGGTTTCAACCATACATTATTTTCATTTACATGTAACGTAAAATCAACATGTAAAACATACATTGCTGTAACGTCAACAATAGGCATTCAATCCACTAGTAAATTACTAGCGACTGACATATATATCTGATGTTAGTCACGAAGAACTGTAATGGAACATTGACAAAACATTGTACTTTGTAAATACGGTTTTTTACATGGAAAACCGCATTTTTATATGAATTCGTATTTTCCCAGGTGTTAAAAACAGGGTAGTTCGACCGGGAGGTACCACACACACACCTTTTTCTAGCTTGAATCTGTTATTTAGTTCTAGTGTGAAGCTGTTTTTCCGTTACGGTGGAAGGGTCTGGTTGCCGGCTCACTTAAGGGGACCAGCTCAATCTTCAGTAGCAACGCAACTGTGATCGACTTTATGTAGAACCAATATTTTATATGAAGTTGCTTACAGATGTCCATAAGCGGCATTAACCACTTACCATCCGGTGGATAGAAAGCTCGTTTGCTACTTTAATATATATATATTTTTTTATATATGATATAAAATAAAAGATTTTTGTGGAGTGAGCAACTCCAAGCCGTTCCGGGCTCTCATATGGTGGTAAGAATGGTGGTAAGAATGGATGGTGGTAAGAATCTCCTTATCACACCACCTTTTATGAGCCATTTCAACTTAATTCTCAGACAGCCTATGTGATCAACTTGAGTAACTTACCGAAACCTTACCTAACTTACCGAAACCGTAAACCGATATGCACTAGACTCAGTGGCGTAGCGAGGGGGGGGGGCGGAGGGGCGTTGTGCCCCGGGCGGCACATTTAGAGCGGCGGCGAAAACAGATTTGGGGGGCGGCAAAAACAGTAGATTGTCGTTTTTTTTTGGTCGTCAACTTAGTAATTGTCAGTTTTTTTTTTGGTCGTCAAGTTAGATTTTTTTTTTTTTTTTAATTTGTTATTTTTTTTTTTTTTTTTTTTTTTGTTGTTTAGTTTGTTTTTTTTTTTTTTGTTTTACATTTAGTTGTCAAGTGTTAGATATTGTCGTTTTTTTTTTGGTCGTCAAAATTTGCTTAATGTGTGGCGAGTTCAATTTCCGCCCCGGGCGGTGTAAGCCCACGCTACGCCACTGACTAGACTACAAATAAAACTACATCTAAAATTCCTGAAGACCGCAGTGATGATAATTACCAAATAGCATCATCGGTGCATGGAAACGTATTTTTGGGCTTTCGCAATTTAAGTTTAAATTTTAGCTTATAAAATGTGTTATAAACACGTTTTATTTAATAATAATTTAATCGACATTAAGTATAATTTAATCGATATAAATCAAGTTGTTGATGTATACCGATTGTTAACGATATGTTAATGACAATAGTTTATGTTGGCCACAGACAACCCAACCTCGAGACATGTCATCTTGACGATTCTTTAAGTAAATCATTCTGTAAATTTAAGAAA
>DWNE01005005.1:0-14477 GCA_018249875.1 Cecropterus toxeus | reverse complement strand
GACAGGCATCTGAATGATGAGTTTAGATTTCTGTTCTGGGTCTGGGTGTTTGTGTATTCGTGTTTGTGTGTCCATGGGACCCACGACACAGGAGAAAATCCTAGTGTGGGGCTATGAGTGTAGAAAGCGTCTATTTTTGCTCATAGACAAACGTAAAGAAGTGTACAGAAGCACTCAGACTCAGAAACGAAATTTGCATTCATAATTTAAATGTCTACCTAGTCGGGCATCGAACCCGGAAATCTGAGTTCAGACGGGGTCGCCAATAATTGTCATCGTGGTATTAATTAAAAGTGAAACCACTTCGTGATTTATGTTGGGGGCACTAGCGGACCAGATAGTTCTGTCTTTTCGTTATTGTCATCTAATTTCAGAATAAGATGAGTAATAAAGTTACTCAGAACATATTATAATAACTTCCGTACCAGTTAAAATATTGTTATAATTAGTTGGACATTTAGGTAATCCATTATCACATGATCAATATAATTCTCGACTAATATAGTTATTAGACTTGTAAGTATAGTCAATGTAGTATATTATTTAGTTTGCAGGAGCATGAAATTAAGTTAAAAAATTAAAATGGCTCTACATATATTTTAGTAATAATTACTTGTTATTTATATTATATTCCAGAAAAGCTTATTATTAAACTGACATCTCAATTATTTACTGTACTTCCACGTTATATAGGAATTGGGTATGTTAGCATTTTACAATATTTTATTTATAATTGTTTTTAATAACAGTACCGAGGCAGCTGCATTGCCTAGCAGCAAAACGCAGTAAACCAATAATTGTATAAATCTATCGTTGCCTTTCATTCTAATGCTAATGTCGTTTGAACAAAAACTCATCGTTAGAATCAATGGCACATTTGAATAATTCGCAGATAAATCATCGGGCGGTGATCATGCCAATTTTACTACCTATCACTAAGATCAATGGTGTTTTGAAGGTGCAGCTAATGCAAATTGTGATACACATTATTTATTGCCATTTGCATCTATGTGTTATAGATTTTGCAAATGATTAATAATATCTTATAATCGTACTAAAATGACATATAGGTGCTATTATTCTACTTAATCATCGCACAAATTGTATTAAGTTTTCAGTTACTTTTATATTGTGAAGCGATTTAAACATTATTAAACTAAAACAATAGAAATACGGATTCAGTAATATACATATATATGTATTATAAGTTTCTTTTCTTTTATTCGATTTTAGAAAAGTATTTTGTTAATACGTTTTAGAAATTTATGTGAGAACTTAATTTTTTATGGCTCATACTGTGTTATTACTGTAAAACTTATCTTTTCTAATATCAAATTAACTAAACGCTACATTTCTGTCAGCGGAACACATAATTAAGCTAATTTTATTGCTGTGAAACAACGACATCCGTGTACAAATTACTCATTGAACGCCCTTCAAACTGATGTCTATCGACTACCGTACGACAAAAACAATAGTCGCTGTTGTGAAAAACAATAAATTCGCTGAATAATAGTTATCGAAAAATAAGCCAAAACATTATTGTCATCCGGAAAGCATAAAAGTATTTCAAATTGCCGAGACAATGGACGGAGACAATGGGCGAGCAAGAAGGGACCGAAAGCGATTTTTTGTCGAAAAAAATAATGTTTTTTTTTTGCGATCGCTCCTTCCACAACAATCAGTGCACCGCCCTCGTTTGCTCTTTTTTTAATAACGGACCCGACGACTGTTTATTTCGTCATTTTATAGTTTCGTTGTTTTGCCGGGCGACCGATGCTATTAGTAATGTGTTTTTATATTAAAAAACAAGTCGTAAACGAGATAACATTTTGGAAAAAATGCAGTAAATGTTTGTCGGCGTTAGCTCTGCAATATCGCCTCATCTCGCCGGTTGAGTAAATATTTGATTAGGAAGATAGTCCCACTTCTACATCTGTTAATGATTTTAATGTTTTACGAGCATACCTCTCTTCTTTAAACGATATTTGCTTTTTTTTCTTCGAGATAAAAAATATAGCGATACATCACGTGTAGGTTATGGAATTCGTCATAACACACCAAAAGGGAATCAAGCCTATCAAGCACTAACTTTTAAAAAGTCATCTGACCCTGCTGATCCCACTAACGATTTTGTTTATCAAAATGCGGATATTCCAGAAATAGGTAAAAGTAATCAAATAAGTCTGAGTAATACAAGTAGGTATACCGCGTGTATACTTTAAATTGCTTAAATTTGATAGCCACTCATTTGAAATTCAATGGCAGATCACCTCGACCCTTAACCACAACTTGCTTAACAATAACAATTCAAGGGACATGGCGCATATTTAAAATAAAATGTAACATTTAATCAATTCAATCAGGCCGCGGTGGGCCGAGGTAAAGGCCTCGCGTAACGGCCGACGTTTCCGAAAACCGTAAAGGAAGTAATTACATATTCTAATCCGAATCTGAACGCCCGGTTCATATGTCACACAACAAAAAAAACTTTATACGCAAACCTCATAACGGTTACTCTTTCTTCAACCGCCTGAGAAAAAACACACCGCTAACCGTATTTCTAAGCAGGAAAAAAATCGCATGCTTCCTTATAAAATGCATAAAAATAACATTTAATAGCAAACTAAAACTAGCCTCTAACGACCAGCAATAAGGTAGAGTTTAGAAAGAAGCCGCTCCGACATCGTTTTTAAATTTATGCACGCATTTGCATAATGTGCATAGCCCCTAAATTTTATTGAATAAAAAAATAGGATGGGTAGAACTTTTTTGCATAAATTCTTACAAAGGAAACGGGTTAAACCATTCAGGAAGTAAAATGTCGTGGATCCGCTTGCGTCGCGGGTTAAAAATCAAAGTTCAACGGTTAATGGACGCGATTACGTGCCGTATGCTGATGTAACAAATAATACAATTGTGTAACGCGATAGAGAACGTTACGCCGTTCCGCGCGCCGCCCTTCGCGCGATGCACAATAAGCCAAAATGTACCTGACTATAATTTATGCGAGAATATTAAGAGAAATGTACCTGCCCTTTTTGAATATTAAGTGCAACCTAACCCCTGACATTATTGAATAGGGTTAAGATACTATTTGAATGGGAATAATATAAAAAAATGCAAATAAACTGTCCCCACGTCTACGAGGGTTACAGGTATGCGCGGAGCGTACGAAAAAAATCGCAACCGTATCGGATGCACAGAAAGTACGGCATTTATTTGTTTGTAGCTCGAGCGCAAAGATTAGGGTTTAACATGGGGAGCGGCACTTGTCACCTTGGCGTATAATTTGGGTGTGTACGGGTTCTTTCTTATGCATATTCGGTCGGGGGTCGCGCATAGATAGTTCTTTTTAATAACGTTTTTTTTTATTATGGGTTGTATGCAAAGATTTATTGTTCGGCTCGGGATGTGCGTGAGAATGAAACGAGATAATCGAATTTGCCTATAGACATCGCCCTAGGTAACCCTTTAGATCGATTGAAAGGATTCATGGGAAAGATGTGAATATTCAAACAAGGTGTCATCTTTGTGAATATCGATTGCCGTTGCGTCCTTTATAAGGAGCATGGGAATTGATACAGTGAAAAGGAAGAGTCTCAGCTTTTTTGCATAATCTATCGGCTGCGACCGTCTTTGTTCGACACTAACGGTATTTCTTGAAAGGGTTGATCTTTAAAAAATGTCGTTAAAAAGTGGAACCGTTACATTTTTTGAGTAGCCGACTACTGTCCGAGTATCGATTGTCCGTATTATACTAGAAACTGGTAACAGCATTGTTTTTTGACGTTTTGTCAACACGTCAACATAACAGTATCGTGCGTACTCAGAGCGTTTATGACAAGTGTCGAACAAAAGAATATTTGAATTATAATGTGGAATTAATGCAAATCGGAGCATAAATTGTGAGGAACATATTCATAAAATCTTTATCGTGGGCGGCTACATACGCCTAAATATTCGGTAGATGATTATTATATTGTTGTTTTATTGCCACTTAATGCCTTGGTAGTTATTGAGATGATTGATGTCTTGTTCTCGTTCGTTTTAAGTCATAATCTAAAATTATTATGAACTATGAATAACATAATTCAGCATGTATTATTTATATCCCTTTAAATCGTTGTGACTGATCTCAACGATAAGATGTCATATTATTTGAAGCGGTTTTGTGATGTTTGTTACACGCTAATAAGTTTACCATTTTTCTATGAATAGGAAAAACTATAACTCTGTTATACAATATTCTGAACATTACCAAAAGTTTGAGTCAACACATATTTTAACCCTTTTTTGACATTTTTTATCAATGTCGGTATTTTGCTCCAGTTTATGTTCAGGGTCATTTTGTCCAAAGCAAATAGTGGCGATACCTCACAGCGGTGCAGGGTTATGATGGAACAAAGCAGGGGTTGCAAAAAGTTCGGCCGTAAAGTAATTATGCTAAGTGTTGCGGTCCGTACGGGGTGTTTAGAAACTGGTTTAGTGTTACTTACATACAAGTTTAAGTTAAAATGGGGTATTGTAAAAAAAAGTGTCATTTTAAAGGTTTTATTTACCATTTGTTAAATAAAATCTAGTATGCACGTCGGCTGAAGCAATTTCTAACAATATCAAGTAATAGGTATCGACCTTGTTGTACTTAATGTTTTTCGCTTTGTTATAAATATTCGTATGATATAAAGTAAAATTTTTGCCTTTTAATTTTAATACTTAATAGATTTTTCAGAAAATATAGTATATCAAATATACTCCTGTTCATTCGAAATCCTTTATTTTTAAATAATTTTATGGAATAAAATTTCAAATTTTCGAACAAAAAGCTGCTGTCATACTTTCAAATCTTATCAAAAGTGACATATTGCTTGATATTTTACCAAAGGAGTAAACCGACAAGAATCATAAAATCTACATATATCATACTCGTTTATACAGAGCTCATTTTCAATTTTACGACACTAGAGATTCAAACGCCAACACGCTGTGCTGTACCAATTTTCGTGGGTCCGGCTTTCACCGGCTCGTAAAGAAATCGTCAGCAAACATTTTAATGTGTTCCGCATTTTTTGCTCCAATAAAAACGGCATATTGTCCGGTCGTCACGCGAAGGGTTAAATTATGCAAACTGGGCCATAAACAAACTGTAACCAATCTACGTCCACTGATTCTTGACGAAAGATGAATATTGTTGGGCCATTTGAATATACGACAGTCGGTAAAGAATACCGTTAGCTAGTGACAAAGCCTCACTTTGTGCAACACAATGTAGAGCACTTGTGTGGACATAAAGTAGCTGCGAAAAGGATGCGCTGCCTTATCTATTTCTTCTCTTTTATTATGGAGAGTCGATGCGTTTTTACACAGATGTACATTTTTTTTTGGAAAAACAAAAGGAATAACACAAGTTTTTTTTTTATCAGACGTAAGTCGCAAACGATCACGCTTTCTTGTTGATATGATATCTTTCTGGAGGTTGGGCTCAAATGCGTTGCCACCCCAAAAAACTATGTTGGAACTTCTCGGATAAGTATGTCTTCCATACCTTTCTGGCCAGAAATACTGTTTTCAGGCAAAAATAGGTGTGGCGTTGGTACTTCTGGAGTCCAATTCGAAAGAGTTCAATCACTAAAAAAACTCTATAGAGCTATGTTCTAGCTCAAATAAAAAACTTTAGTATTATAGTAAAAAGTTAAGTACAGTAAACTAGGCGATGTTTTTAAGATTACGTCTTTCTTGTACTAAGATTAAATTAATAGACAACCTGGGTGGCTTAATACTATCCTGTTTTAAGAACATTAAATTATGTAGGCTAAAGCAGTGGAGCGTGTTTCTCTGGAAGTTTGTTATTGTCACAGTTAATGATATTTAATTTAATACCAAATTAATGAGTATCTAATAATAATATTTTTTTCTGGTCTCATAACCCTATACTAGGATTTTTTCTATGTTAAGGATGATATATACACAAAGACAAACATCCAGAACCGGAACAGAAGTTTTAATTCATCATTCAGATAACCGCCTAGTCGGGGATCGAAACCGAAATCCACGATGTGACGTATCGACATGGTGGCTGTTCTGCCTCACGGGCTAAACATATATTTTTAAGAAATTACTTCACTAGCACTAAACTTTATATTAAAGTCTATCTATAACTTTTTTCTTTTAATATTACAAAGTACCTTCAAAGATAATGCTAAATCAAAAACATACCTAAATATTTAATTTCATTGAATGTTATTTAATCTCTGAGCATTATTAACCCTTGAAACAAACAGTAGCGGTTTATTCGAGTTATTAATATTAATTTTATATGTGAGCGATAAAGTTTTGTGTATTGATGAGCGATTTGCATACTTGATTCGGATAATCTTTTTGTTTGAGTATGGTTTATTGTTATAGATTCATATTTCAATAATTTATTAACGGTAATTAAAAGTTTTTTTTTATGTATTTTGTTTATCATTCGAGATAAAACATTGAAATCAAATTTAATGAGAATTACTAAAATCTTACTTTAAATATAGTTAAATGCGTTCGATTTTGATTTAAAGCTTATACTTCATAGCGTATTTATTATACATCGATATTTATTATTTTCATGTCGATATTAGTATTATATGGAGTTAATCCTTAAATTAACTAACAGTTTAAAGACCGGCCGTATACATTTGAAACATATACTTACTGATTACCAATTAAAGTTACTTTAACCAGTTATACCTGTTTAAAAATGCAGTTTGAAGTAAAGAGATCAAATTAATAAAGTGTAATTAGCACTTAAGAAAATAAAAGCGACAAAGTTTCAAAAAAGAGGAGATGCAATTAATAGGGAGGGTGTACTTTTGAGAATATAATCTACCATCGCGACCTTATCGGCGGCAATAAAAACATGGACAAATTACCATCGCAGCAAATGCAGCGGCATGAGGCTCACATCGTATACATGTCGGATCGTAATTGAATCGTGTTAAATACGTTTCTTAACGAGATCGCGATATCGCGGCCGAAGCTTGGACTTCTGGATTTTAATTTAAAAATAATATTCAATATTTTTAAATGATAGACACGCCGAAGGGTGTTGCTTCGGAATTGGATTTGTGTGATTTATATGGCGCATTTTTTGTCATTTTTATCATGTTCATACATGTCTACACGAAACTAGAATATTCCACGATTTATGTAACATATAAGTAGGTATTAGATATGATAAACTTACTCGTACTCGTATTATAAAGTTAATGATTTTTTTCATACCACGAGATATCATTTTTATGTTATTTATTCCACCGTGTTAGATATATTTATAAAACATTATTTAATTATAATACGATAGATTTAAATCCTATGAATATTTTACTAATATCCTATGTTTTTTTTTGTTATGTGACAAACGTTGAAAATTTGTTAATAATTGAGCATGTTCGTATTTCCAGTTAGCTGTCTGACAAACGATAAGTGTTGATTAAAGCATTCAATCAAAAGAAAAGTTTAAATTTTAACTGAAAGCATAACATGCAATCATATATAGGAACCATAGCCAAAATAATCTCATGCTTTCCGTAATATAATTTAACTTACTCCTCTAGGGGTATGGCCTTCTCAATTCTCGACTTCTCAACATTCGTTTAACGTCACACGTCAGAGGTGTCAGAAACAAGAACAAGGTAAAAACCCTACCATAGCGATTATTCTACCTGCTATTACATAAATTATCAACGATAGTGAAACCCTTCGTAGTGGTAAGACTCTAGATGCAAAACATGTCCAACGCTACGTCAGTTCTGCCTTAAAAATAAAAATAAGCGGCTGTCTTAAATATTGTGATAGAGGAAATACACTTATGCCGAGTAAGTAGTAAGAAATGTAGCAACTCATGTGTGACCAAGCTCAGATGGGACATCCAATCTAAAGTCGATGACCGACACTTGTATATGGGTGGCAGATGACACTTATCGTGCGTGTTTGCTACTTCTCTCATATATAGTAATAGTCAACAATATACAACACATAATTACGCTAGTTCATATTTAAGTACATGAAATTAATGTATAAAAATATAAAACATAGAAAATGAAACAAATGCACCTAAAAATCTCGCGTGAAATACTAGTCGATATAAATACCCATTGTCAGATTTTCCCGAAACAGGAGGATTTTGACCTAACAACCACAGTTACCTCGGTATAATATACCTGTTGATGAACTTGTCAGTAGAATAAATTCCCAAGAAGTCATTTTCAGCTATCCTTAATACCTTAAAAGCCTTTTACAAAATAAGATAATAGGAGATAACACTACATGGTTGATATTCTTGAATTCTATATAACGTTATTCGCACGTGTTCGTTCGTTAGTTAGTTACGTATGTTCAGTAAATTGTGGGTCGGTGTGTCTTATTGGAAACTAGTTGGACGATTTGTATAATTTAAATGGCTATCAAAATACTACAGGCGTAAAATATTCGTTGAGACTGTTTTGTTCCGTATAGCTTTTTCAATTATGTCACCTGTTAGATTAATAAAAGATATAAAGTTTTATGGCCTATAAATCCAATACTAAAGTAGTTTTTAGATACATATATTTGTATATCCTGCCATTATCTTATCTTAATATTATAGTTAACTATTTTATATGTTTTGCTCGAAAACATTATAAAATACCTGCGTTAAGTATACCTAACGAAACACAGGCAAGTATTTCACCTGGTATTTTTTTATTAATTTACGATTACGTTCTTAAGAGTTTTACAAATATCCGTAACAAGGCTTTGTTGACGTCATTTTGTTATCCGTCTTCTTCCCAAAAGTCCCATTTATTTGATATTCGGATCAAGGAGGTACATACCAAATAAATAATTGGTCTGCCATCCTGAGGCGTCCGCCATATTATATGTAGAATGACGTCACTAAGTTAATCATACAAGCCAGAGGTATTTGCAAAGATCCCGTGCAATAGGTCCCTGGGTTCAAATCTTCCTTGCAAGATTTGTAATAGGAGTAAATACAAATGCTAAGTCAAATAAAAGCTTGTAATAAAAAGCCCCTAGTTTGCGTTATACACAATTATTTAATCGAGTTCTTGAAATACTGATTTACTAATAAAATAAAAGCGGAAGTTTGGCAGGATGTATGTTGTGATATAGGACACAAATAGTTTATGATCTAGATTAACACATAAGATACTAATGAGTATCCTATGTGTTGATCTAGATCATAAACGACTTCCACGGTAATGTACCGTGGAAGACGTGGCCGAAGTGGAGGAAATCGCAGACAATCCGCGTGGCGGAGCGGTCACCTGACCCGCAGTGGGTCCCGGGTTCGATTCCCGGCCTGACAGAAATATGAATGATGAATTTAGAGTTCTCACAAGATTAACACACATTTTTTTTGTTATTTTTTTTACTCGCAACTTTGCGAACAAATATTGAATCATGTTCACATACATAAAAGTAAGCAATAGTTTTTTTGTGATAATAAAAAAAATAGACAAATTATTTTGTACTCATAAAAAATATGTTTACAAATTTTGTTATGTATCTCTATGCATGTGTCTAGCTTTGAAGGATAGATGAAAAACAAACAAATAGCAGTTATTTTGAAATTACAAGTAAAGAGTTTATCTGTGTTTCATATAAGTATTAACTTATACACGTTTACAATACTGAATTCTTATACCTCGTAATAGCTTTATCGGTCATTCTTATCAACTCGCTTGTTCGTACCAATATGAAACATTAACAGAATTTATTATTGAATTAGAAATAGTTGGAATGGCCAATCTAAGTGGAATGTTATTTATTCAATAAAGGGCCAAGTTATGAGCCGCCGTATAAGGGCTTGCTAATTACACTTGGAACAGTATCGTAATTGTAACAGGTTTGTTTTGGACTCTAAATGTCAATGTAATTTAAGACGATTGTGCACAAATTATCATTATTTAACAGCTATTTAATTAATATTGTTAATTGTATAATACCTTACCATAATACGGAATTCGGTGTCTTAGTAATGTTTTGAAATTCAATATATATAGGAAAGTGAAGGTTTTAATCTAATGTATGATTTTTACCCGACTGCATCAGAAGGAGGGTTTTGTTTCAATGTTCAAAGTTTTTAAGCGTATGTATGTATGTATGTATATATGTATGTATGTTTGTTTGTATGTGTGTCCATTTCTTTGCCACGCACTACAGCCCAATACATATATTTTATTGTATTGATATAAATTTACCTGCATAAATGAAGTGTATACATTATTTGTATATACTGTCAGCTCTTTTGTGTAACGTTATATAGAAATCGTCTAGTCATCTGGCGTTAGAAATTTAATCACTTGTTATTCAAAATATTTATTGCATACTAATTAGCAGCGTACCTATTGCCTATACGTACCCCATATATATTTTTTATAATATGGAAGTAGCACAAGCAAAGAAGCAACATGCAATCTACCTGGTGGTTCGCGGCCACTGGTGGTAGAGAATGTAAGATAAGATCAGATAAGATCAGATTCTGATGTCGGGTCAGCCACAGGTACACTTGAGGACTAAGATGGAACATCTAGAATAAATTCAGAACTCATCTGTGTATAACACTGCTGTTATTAGGCAGAAATCGGCATTATCTTTGCCGTAATTTATCCACTACTTAACTCACGGATACAAAACAAAATGCTTAGCGATTAACGACATAAATTCAAAAATTCCTACACAATAAGCCACAATTTTGGCAAAAAATTAATTCGAAAATAGCGGCTTGCGCGGCCGGCAAATGACCGCTCCCGGTATCGATGTCTCGATACGTATAATCGATACTTATAAATCGGGCGGTTATGTCGATAACATCGCAGCGCCCGCGGCTACCGGGCGACGGCTAAGCGACGATTACTTGCCACTCGTCTTATTGCCTCTGAGGACAAGGACAGCGTACAAAAACAGACGTGGAAGTACATATTATACAAATCACGACTAAAATATACTTAAATTACTATAAGTTATTGCTCTGAATCCAACTTCGTTTCATAGACAAGATAATAAAGAGCTCTCGGTACGTGATTATTGCATTTCGTCAAAACAATCATTGTTTACGTATTCTTCCATTATTGCAAAGTACAATGCAAGGTATGGTCAAAAACGAAATCGTACACGTGCAATGCATATTGTTTTGATAAAATAAAATTACGTACACGTACTAAGGTCACTACAGGTACCTCAACTTCTGTGCCTCAATTAAAATGCGGAAGAGCTATTAATAAACTAAAAACAAACCGCAATCTATGAAATTATAAATAACTTTATTGTATATAATAGTCACAATTAACAAAATTCGTATAGGATTTTAAATTGGCTACAATTAAGTTTAGATGACTCAAGGATTCATTTAAGAATAACATAATACTTAACAACGGTTCCAATAAGAAACGGTTATACATAAAAGTTTGAAAAATAGAATAACAGGTCTATACAATAATTAACATCATATATGTAACAGAATATTATATACAAAAAAGAAAGCTTAGTCGAACATAATGATTAAGTTAACAAATGCCCGATAGCATGAACTATGCGCATTTGATGCCTACTTAAGCCTCTACCCCAGCTTCTTTCACTATGACAACGATGCAAGATTATCGATAAAATAATTAAATGGTTACTCTCCAAATCGATTCCCGAGTGTTGTTATCGAGCCGTGTTATTTGTTCCCTTTTTCGGCGGATAGTCGACTCGCCGGTCAGTAACAGCTTCGGCCAAATCGCTTGATGCTCGTTCTTTGTTTTTTATGCACAGGTTGAAGTTATGATGGCTTTGTGGCTAGTGGTACAAAATAATAAATAATTAGCGATTTTCAACACTTATAGCCAACACTAGGGTTTCCTCCTGTGTCGTGGGCGCCATGGACACACAAACACCCAGACCCAGAACAGAAATCTAAATTCATCATTCAGATGTCTGTCTGGGATCGATCCCGGAAACCCCTGCGTGTCACACCGGGATGGTGACCGCTCAGCCACGCCGATCGTCAAATTCAAAATTCGGATTAACACTCGAGGTCTGAGGTTCGATCTTTGATTTCGCGTTATTATCTGCATATTATCTTATCATTTACTTTGGAAGACAATTTGAAAATACCGAGCTTAAGACTTCTTAATAATATTGTATGTAAAGCCTACTTGTTCCAATCCACACTGGATCTTAATGCATCTCACTTCTAGAAACCCGTGTCAACTACTAAGATAATTATGTTTAAAATAGATTTTTTTACTCATAAGTTATTAAAATATTTTAGTAGATCCCTGTTAGAGAAACAATATTATTTTCTCATTATTTGTGTACGTAATTCTAATAAGTTAAATAAAAACATGACAAACAGATGTTTAGCCAAACGGTATTATAAAATATATGCGTATGATAATTTTTTACTTTTATTCGATTTAACATTAGAGATTATTTTCGTCGTATAGGCCTATGAGGCTACCTACTAATATATTGTCTCATTTTCATAATTTAATAATTTAACGAATGTAATCCTATTAAACAAATTTATCACATCATTTTTAATTTATAAAATGTTTTTTTACTACCTATTAATGTTCATTTTATTGCTTTGTTTAATGCCAAAACTATACTATTGATATTTTTATGGCCTTTTTATTTTTTATAAATAGATATCAATTGTTTTATTAATATAATATTTATGCGGATTATTTTCATAATTTACATCAATGCCTTATTTATTATTAATTAAATCCATGAAACATTCGGATATTATTACGTACATATAAATGTGTAATTATGAGATACGGTTCGCTTATGGATGTTTCTCGAGTTTTAAGTTCTAAATCAGAATAACAGTTCTTTAAATCTTAGAATTTAATTATCACGGCTTTACGGTGAAGGAAAACATCGTGAGGAAACCTGCACATCTGAGAGTTCTCGTAAAAATGGCTACTTTATTTTATTAAGTAGAATTTCATCAAATATATCACTTACAGCAGCAACAGAGTATCGAAACATCTGCCAAAACCAAATTAAATATAAATTAGAGGCAAATAAACATTAAAAACAGTCCATAATAAAGGAATCCTCAATAAAACGGGTGACACATTTCTTAATTTGGCCCAAAGTCGATACGAAGCATGCGCCTGCGCCCGACGTCTTAATTGTGCCTCGATACTGCTGTGATTTATAATGCCTCCTAAACGTATTAATGCCTTTGTCGGCACCACACTTATCGGGGGCTTAGGAGCGGCTTCCGCTGCTCTGCTGCCTTTTTGTACCTTTACACTGTATTGTGAGTAGTTGACCCGATATCTTGTGTTTTGTTGGGAAAAAGAGGGAGAAATAGATATGTTCCTTAATTACAACTAGCTTCGCGCTGCGGCTTTGCTTGTTTGATGTTACAGAAGTAAACAGATAATATTAAGCGATCACTTTATTTCATAGTCGTCTGCACCAATTTGTTCCCCTATTCTGCTCTAGTCTTAAGTTATAACGCCTCATGTATACATGTCCCTTCAAATACAGAGGCGGACACTTGCCTTAATAAAGTTAAACTTATTATGATCCAAAAGGATATAATACCATTCTTATTGTGCATTAAAAGTGGCGTAAGTTACTTTTTGTGGCAAGTGATAGAGTACTGAAGAAAGCATATGAGGCGTTCCTATTTCCTAAATATCAGCAATTCGTCAGTGGTGAACTGCAGACAGATGATTAAAGGTCGTAGCGATCATTTAATATCAGAAAGCTTTTATATTCTTTCGTTTTCATTAAAAATTGCAAAAAAAAAACAAATTTTAACCAAGTCTGTAAGTAAGGACGTATTTTTTTATAGATTTCCAACGACGTCGGATGGAGGCTAATTAAAACTTAGATTGACTATTCCTGCCCCAATATCTTCGTTCTAAGCCCACCGCTATGAACTACTTAAGGCTGTATGTACTTTTAAAATCAATCGACGCACGAAAAGGTTGAAAAAGGATAATTTAGAGCAGAAGGAGCGTGAGAGACGCGAGTGATGAATTGACATGTTGCGGGCCATTAGGGCGCGATAAGGACGCATTTAACTCAATCCTCAGAGCCGCTTCGTATATATACAGGATGCTCGATATGTAGTAAACTTATATTTTTTCTAAGTTGTGATAACGAACGAATTCCTACTGATGGTAAGTTGTCACTGCCGCCTTTGAACATTTTATTAATTGTTAGTAGGATTGAAGTCTTACCTGAGTTCGCTCATAAATACATTAGAGAGATATCTAAATACAAAAAAAAACAATTCAGAACATGTCAATAACATCATAAAGTAGAAATGGTAGTTTTTGGTTGTTTCACATTCAAGACAAGGTAATATAATAAGATAAGATTTAAAACTAATTCATTTCTATGCATATACCTTATATGATTATTACAACGACGTTTAAATAACAATCTTACTAAAAAATCGTTATTAATGCATGTCATATTTGAGA
>DWNE01005004.1:0-14479 GCA_018249875.1 Cecropterus toxeus | reverse complement strand
TCAGCGCTGTGTGGAGGACTCCGGGATCTCCAACGGAACACAACCGGAGTCCTCCAAGCGCGATGCCCCTTTGGGGCTCTTTCTCGGTGAGTATCTACGCTCACCGTGCCTTCTGGTGTTTACGTCGGCAAGCGACCACACGTGCCGTCGTCCTTCCCGGGGTCGCTTGGCTGGGCGGCTCGAACTCCCACTCTTACTACTCGCAACCCCGGAAGTCCCATTTTAGTCGCCTCTTACGACAGGCAGACACCGTAGTCCTATTTTGGTCCCGGAACTACAGGGACAAAGATGAGTTTTACCCGAGGTTAGCCACAGATGCGTTACTACTTCTGAGGATTATGTTGGAACACTACGGATAAGTATCTCTTTTACGATCTTTCAGACCAGAACACAGTAATGCTTAACACTTATGTTCCGAAGTGCTTCCGAAGTTAAACCACAAAGCGTTCTGCCACCAAGATTACAATTACATATTGATATACTAAAATTATTCATCAAGATTTTAATACGTACTACTAAAACATTCGTAGTATATAAAAACTATTATATAAAAAATGATTGATCAGTCATTACGCTTTATATTACACTCAATTGGTATCGTAAGTTAACTGTCACAACTTATATAATGGTTATTTTTTGTATATTTTAAGTATTATTATTTATTAAGTAATTAGTGCGTATTCCGATACATTCGATAATCGCTTGTAAAAACTTACTAATAATTATTATATCATAGCATCAGCGCCTTTATAAAATAAAATACCCATATAATTAAGTATTCCTTTATATGCTAAAGATACGCTGCTCTATGCACTATCCAAAATTATTCATCAAAATTTTAGAAGGTGCCTAATTACTTAAATTATCTATTGCTTACAAATCATGTCTTGGTTCTACTCACCCATGACTCCTTAAGAGATTTACGTAACCGCACTCTATTATACAAAATCCATAGCGCAACTCTCATATTTTCCTTAACAATAGAGTCGACGAAAATAGAAGATTCAGAAATATAGAGTTAGAGATTATACCAGGCCATTGTAATGTAAATACGTGTGCACATTATTTGAATATGAATTGAAACGTACTCTATTTATATGACTACGTTGGTCTTATTATTATACTACCTTTGATAGTATAATAAATATTGTCCGTAAGTAAACAAGTAATTGATTGTTTACCAGGTGGTAGAACCAGTGTAGTTCGACAGGGGAGGTACCAACGAAGCACCATTCCAGCATAAAGCAGTTCTTGCGTTTCGGAAGTAGAGTGAAGTTGTAGTTACTGACTTGATTGATCAATGATTACATTAAATTTTCAACAAAAAAAATCGAGAGGTACGATAAATATATTTATTAAGTAATATTAAACGTTGATTATATTTTTATTCCTTCAAACAATCATCCTTATTCCAGTATTAAATAGTCAATCCTTATACGAAATTCAATTTAAATGTACCGACTCAGTATAGAAAGTGGGTCAGAATAAGCATACGTCGAAAGTACAAGCCTCAAGACTATTCTCACGCAAACTAAGGCAATTTGAATATAATCGCTTTTTACACTATTTCCTTCTAGAATATGGTACATTATTCATAATAACGAGCAAAAAGTTCTAGTAGTAAATTGAAGATGATATCATTAGTCGATCTACTTAAGGCAGCTAGTATCCCTTATAGGGGTTCGACTATATTAGTACTGATTACGGAAAACTTACTTACAATGGTAGAGTCGAAAATAACCTAACCTAATCCTGTGCAACAACAGCAGTGTTATGCTAATGCTAATGATATATCATCCTATGCCGTGGCCTGACGCCGTCGCTGGCGCAGGGTCTACTGGCCTCGAGGAACCTCTCCTTGCCCGGGCATACCCCTCATAGGTTCATCGCCCATCGGTGATATTTGTTTCCTTTATGCAGCATTGCAGCCTTTGGTCTTGCGACCTATATTTGGCTACTCCTCAGATTTACTCCTTCAGGTGGTCGGAGGATTCTTGTCCCCCGAGGGAGCGGGCGCCAGTCGGGTGGGCGAGCATGTTGTGCGCTGTTCTGGTCTGAAGGGTGTGGTAAAGAAGACATACTTATCCGTGTATTACAACTTACTCACCAGAATTAGCAACGTACCTGTGATTAACCTCAAAGAAGGTTGATCGTACCTGGTGTTACTTACAGATGTCCCTGTGCTGCAGTGGTCACCTACATCAGGTGCACTGCATGCTTTGCAACTTACATCTAATAAAAATTACCTTCAATAGTTCAAAAAACCTAACATTAACGTTTCTAAACTGACCTAACTGACGTTCATCGTATGAATGAAGTGTTATGAAAACATTTACGTATCTACACACAGACATAATATATACATAACTTCCACATTGTAGTAACATAGATAACCTACGGTAACCTACGTAGTACATCAGACGTAATTGAGTTATTATGACTAATATCGGCTAAAACTTAAAATACTTAACACGTTGGCGATACGGCTGTTGTAAATGGCATGAAGTTAAATCGTAAATTATACTTTCTAAACCTATTAAAAATAGAAAATACGAAGACAAAAACTCAGAAAGAAACTCTAAATTCAACAAAAATGTGCCCTTCCAATAAACTCAGAACTCTCTGCGCTCACCAGCATAAATGTAGTTCAATACCTATTTTCAGCTTGAAGCAGTTGAAGCAGTTCTGCATTTCAATGGAAGGTAGTAGAAGTTGGCCTACATACATGGCGAATAACTTAGTCCTCAGGAGTGACAACGCATCAGTAATCGACTTTAGGTACAATCCGTGTTCTATAAGGAACTACCGATGTCAATGGGCGGCATTGAAAAACATCGTTAACAAGACTTCTTAGTTGCTTGTTATTATAATTTTGTAAAACAAAAAGGTGCTCAACACATGTGTACAACCAGTACAACTACAAGATAAGTTGGTTGTAGCAAAGTAAACCGACACGCACAGTAGCTTCTCGGAAGGGCGTTACCTACTCATTCCCACGTGTCTCGACGTGTGCCTAGCGCATAGTAATGCAGGTCGTGAACCCGACCCTTGCATATGACTCGCCTACTTAGAATCGACAGGTACTTCTTATTTTAGGCCAACCAAGCGACCAAGCGTGCATCGCTTTGTAACGCTTACTTAAACTGAACTCGAATAATACGAAATAAGTTCCTGTAACCGTTTTTAATCACAGTTAATGATTAACTACGGCAGCCTTATTAAAATTATTCAATTAATTATAGGTACTTCTATAATATAAGAATAACATAATAATGTATGTTATAGGCGAAATTTCTTGGCACTTGTAGGTACCTAGAATTAATTGAATAATTTTAATAATGCTACACGTAGTTAATCATTACATTTTATTAAAAATGGCTAAGAAAACTTACTTTTTATAAAATGTGATTAAAATAAATTAAAATATTACCTAAAAATAAAGATAAAATAAGATTAATATTGTTTCAATTAATTTTAGTTGTTCCTAATAAAAAAAAAACCAAACATTTTCACATTTTAAAAGGTAGTTGGTAAATTATATACAATATAATTACTTGAATTTGGCTTGTTAGTCCGATATTATTGTACTCTCCAGTTATTAATTATCTACAATTTTCATCGACTCTGTTGATCCGTCTATCAAAAATGTTTTGATGATTAAATAGATGTTAATATTAATAATCTTGCACTTGAATCTCTCTTAAATAAGCTTTACGATTTATCGTCAGCTTTAACGCTTGTATAAGCATAATAAAATCATATTCAACTTCACGTGTTGCTAAGCTCATATGTGTGCCGTCTTAGCTGTAGCTTAATTATCGAAGAGCTCAGCTTCATTAATTATAGCGGATCGTATCGTAGAGTAATTGATTGCTTCTCTTTGTTAAACTAATGTGTTAGAATTGCCAAACGGTTGTAATAAATTTTCGATTTAATTATGCTTGGGAGATGGGAGTGAAAGTGGTTAAAGTATATTCACATACCTGATTCCTTTGTCTACTAAAGGCTAGCGCACACGTGACCGCTTGCTAAGAATAAAGTAGGTAGTTTTTTCCTCTAATAATAAAACGCTCTCTGCACTCATAGCCCCACTAGGATTTTCTCCTGTGTCGTGGGTATCATGGAAACACAAAGACGAATACACAAACACCCAGACCCAGAACAGAATCTAAACTCATCAATCAGATGTCTGTCTGGCCGGGGATTGAACCCGGAATCCACTGCCGGTAAGGTGACCGCCAAGCGGGTCATGCTATGTAGCCGAAGCGATTAAAAATCAATATATATTTATCAGTACTCTCTTAGAGCTAAACGTTCATATTGCACTTACACATATGCCACATTATGTCACGGTTAGCCGAAAAGACGAACTACGAAGTTACAACTTTAAACGAAAGAAAGATCTACAGAAATCGGTACATACCCTCACTTAGTAAACAGGAATGCCTACGTCTTCACGCTGGGAAAATTCAGTCCAAAATCCAAGGTTCAATGTACGTATTACCAATGAATTTTATTTATCACTTGATTTATAGTACGAGTATGTAATGCACATGATGGTAAGTGTCCACTGCACCCATGAACATCTGTAAGCAACTTCATATAGAACGGTGGTTCTATTTGAAATTGATTACAGATGCGTTGCTACTCCCGAGGAATAACATGGTCGCCTCATGTATAAGTGAGCTGACAACCACACTCTTCCACTGAATGGCAGGAACTGCTTCACGCTACAAACAGGTGTAGCTTCCTAACTTATACTTGTTCTATCGCCTTCAAAAACGTGTAATAATGTTCTATTATATAGTAATGTTAGTTACAATATTGCGTCCATACATTGCTTCATTGTAGAGAAGAGATTTTACCAAGACTCTCTTCGGAAGTTACCAGTTTATTTGTATTTTGTATTTAAGCATTTGGTCTATACACCTACACAAAAGTTTATTATTAAAATATTATGTCATGATTATTATTATATTGAGTGATATTGTTAACACGACTGTCAAACCTGTTTTATCAAACATTATCATAATAATCTCAAGTATGCAAGCTCAAAAAGCAGTAGACATTAGTCACAGCCATTAGAAACTGTTAAAAGTTCGTTGAAATCAATTTATTCTTAACTGTTATTTTCAAAAAGTTTTTCCATACATGAACACGTCATATGCACGGGAAAAAACGCTCCTCATGATGTGGGTGGAGGTAAATGGTAGCAAAAAAGAAATATTCTAACCATGTATGTACGTAACGATCACTAGTCCCAATTAAGAATATGTTTTTAGATATTTGATTGCCTTGGTATTTGATAATTGTCTCTAAATAATAAAGACAATGTAAAGTTGTCATATCGAACTTGATTATCGCGACTTCTTCCCTTTAAAAGAAAATTTAGATGCTTTCTTTTTGATTTAGGACAACATTTGATTTAGGATAACAAGTCTTCTTGCAAAACTGCTATCTAAACTCTAAATTGCAGTCAAATTACAAATTCTATCTCCAAAGCGAAAGCCAGATGACCAAATGTGGTTTCGATATCGATCATAATCGTAAAAATATCAAGCCTAATATTTAACCAAAAATAGATATTACATCAGTATTGAAATCTAACATAGGTATAAGTTGGCATGCAATCCATCTAATTTTATAGTCCACTTGGCAAACTGTCACTAAACAAATATTGGAAATACGTCTCACTTTAAGATAGATAAGTATAGCAGTGGCACTACATTAGAACCGCGAAGACATGAGTGACGACTGCTCTTCTAAACCAAATAGCATTAATTTAGAAGATAATTCTCTTGTGCTCGGAAAAGCCTGGAATTTCATTTATTGTATATACAATAAATTGAGATGCCGTGCTCGCAGCGGTAGTATTGTTAGATAAACGGGCGCGATACCGCGTCACGCATGCAAAACTTATGTCTGGGTCTATCTATATGTTAACCCACAGGAGCAAGATAGCAATAATAACAATTTACGACAAATTTAAACATTCATTTCATTAAAAATACTTTAATCAAACTTTTAAGACATAAAAGAGCCTTTTTGACAGAATAATGAGTTAACATATAAATACTACATATAAATGAGTTAAAAAATCTACACAATTTAGTTGTATCGTAATTGACTTAAATTAATCTATCATTTTTTAACAAAATAACAATAGCGATAGACAAATAAACATATTATTTATCTTACACGAGAAGAGTGCAACTAGCGCCCTCTGCAAGATTTGATAATTTATGTCTTTAGAAAGATCATCTGTCACTATTAATCGAGGCATGAATGCGTCATCGTTTATTCCGCGGAGAAACAAAACGATTGAACAAAGAGCTATCTAATCCGTTTATTCGTTTATTCTAAGGCACATTCGGGCATCAATCACTCCGTTTGAAACCACTTGGCCGTAATCTCCCGACCGTGTGAACGCGGTCAGATGTAGCTCCAACCGATCTATATTTTATAGACGTTGCAACAGTCCTGAGGAACGAACGACCGATGGAATGGAGAATTGTAACTTCGTTCCCACCTAAAATAGCGACGCCATTTGTGATAATGTCTGCCATTTTTGCTAAAACATGCGTGTACCTAATGTGTAATACTTTGAGTCAATTTTCTGTTTTCATCTTTTATACTCAAATAGCAGAGTAAATAAATTGCTAAGCGCTAATTATACGTCATAATTACTATGACGCATGATTAGCATGCAAAATAATGGTAAATAATAATTTTGAAAAACGTAAGTTCCTATAGCGCCTAAAGTGTATCATTTTCTTGGCTGAGAATATTATTAAAATTTAAAAACAAATATCATTAAACAATTATCATCTCGTATTATTAAGATTAGTACCTACTGAAATTTGAAAAACTATAATTTAATTGCCTCCGTCTATTATTTCTGCATCATTATCTAAGAAATTAAAATATAATCCCACTTAGGAAGTTGAAACTTAAGGCGTCGGCGTAATGTTTGTTTTGACAGTGGCATTAGTTTCCAACGTGCTGTGGCCATCGTGACCGGCGGGACCCGGGGTCACCTGCAAGCCGTCGGAGCCGATATACGATTGGGGAAGCGAGAAAATATTGGCAACAAGAACCGAAGACCGCGGGAGTCACGTCTGAACGAAACGAGCGATTGAGACACCATTTTGACTCCTAAATGAGTTCGTTCACACTAGTTCACTCAGTCGTTCGTTCACACGAAGTTCACGGCCGGCTTAGAGCCTGCTTAGGATGCTAATGTATGTATGTAGGATGTGGGCAGGTAGATACGTAAACTAATTTGTTATACCTAAACTATGTTTCTATTCTCTCGCCTCGTGTTACGTAATTAATTTATAGGTGTTGCTATTCGGAATTATACTATAAATTAATAGACAGGCCCATAATATAGTAATTTAAAAGATATAAATAGTAAAATACGAATAAATCGAAATGCTAAAATTAAAATAGAATTATCTTCGAATGCTTGTACGAATGATTTAATCATTACTTTAAAGGTAATGATGATTCACAGTTCTGCTTACTTTGTTTGTCGGCAAAGCTAGGTAGCGCCTGTAGAATACAATTTACTTAACAACCTTACTAAGAATTGAAATTGCAATTGAAATAAGTACTAATCGTTTAAGGGTAATGTCACAAGGGTAATTGAATTCAATACTAATTTAAAACATAATAACGATATGATCAAAATAACATAACTTGTTTTTACAAAAAAATAACGGCATTAAAATTAATTAAATGTCGCCACTTTTGATCACATTATTTATTGCATCAAATCACATAATATGATATCATAAATAAAATGTTACATACCTGTCTGTCTACATTTTGCACAAAATTATGATCGATAGATGTAAATAACAAGTTAAGTGTAACACATAATACCTGGCATATATAAGTAAAGTGCATATGAAATAAATACAATGTACCTATCATTATCGATAGATTATGATGCAGCATTTTTCAAATAAAAAGTGCCGTGTGGAAAAATAGAGATTTGAAATTATCAAATATGAAATCTACTCTAGCAATTGAAGATAGAATTAACTGCGTGAGAAAAAAGGCAAAGTTTTTCGATCGTATGCATGTATATATACTCGTATACATATATATAATATAAATAAAAATATATTTATTTAGGAAAATCCTTAAATACTAGTATGCATGCGTGTATGTTCATTTCATGTGCGCTCCTGTACCTCCAATGGATTGAAAGATTTTAAAACATGAGGTCTCAAGTTTTCTGTTTTTAAAATAATTTTATTTAATTTTCATACTTTTTGAACGTTTCTGCTCTTTCTTAGGTAATCATAGGACTTATTTTTTTAGAAACTCTAATATAAAACTGGAAAATAACAGTAGGAATGTAATATAATTAATTGCTTTAGCTTCCGTCTACGCATTAATAAACTCGTAATTAAAGATTTTTCTTTATACGAGCATAAGGAAATCATAAATATCATGTAAGAATTATAAAGTTTCGAGTACAGTTGAAACCGGTACGAATGCCGTCACGCGTTAGATCGAGTGCAAGCTATTTAAACAGTAACAGTGGATGCGCTGTCCCACGGGTCTCACGATTTCTTCACGACGTACCAGGGCGGCAGTGAACCTGAGAGCTCTCTCCCTATTGTTAGCTCTTTCCCACGATCAACACAAAGAGAAAACTCAAATCGATTTTATTAATAAACGCGGAATCTCTTCGCAATTATGCACTCCTAGTTCCGAGAAGAGAAATATGAAAAGATTCGTCAATAATTAAATTTATTTTCTGACACTACTAATAGATTTGTATTAATTATAAGTCCTAATTATCCCAAAAATCAAAGGTAATTTTGGTAGCCATCTTATTCCTGAACAGAAGTAAATTACCTTAATTTATTGTTATAATTAAATGATATTTGTTTATTAGCTTTGCACGATTATTATAGTTAAAAATTGCATGTCATGAATATGCGTCATATTTTCTTAAGAGCGTTATATTTTTATTTTTTTCGAATAACAAAATAGCGTTCACACAACACAGCATCAAGACCTCTAATTAATTTCGTATTATCGCGTCATATATTTTTTCCAATCCGGCATTCTTAATCTAACAATAGGAACATGGTAGGTATCCATGGCGTAGGAAGTAATCGATATATTCTATTAATAAACACAGCAGTTTGTCTGTGTATTATTTCCTCGTTTGCTGAGATCGAATCTCGATAAGTCTATTGGCTTAGTAATCGATACCCTTTCGTCATGGCTACGACAATTAAATGTTGTTTAAACAACGAGGTAGGTACTGTCAGATATGATCGCGTGATATAATCTTCATTTAGTTTGACGGTTTGTTTGGACCGTTATAGCAGATTCTTTGATTAAACAACCCGAAATACAGATTATATTTTACGTTAACCAAGTTTCGGCCCACTTACAATCGGCCTACTTATCATCGATTGGAGACATTGGAGTACATGCTCGTTAGCTGCTTTATTTTTATAAAAAACATACAATTTCATTAGCTTTCTCAAAAAATGTCGCTAACTATCTAAAATAAAATTCTTATGTTATTAAGCATCAAGTTATAGGTCCCATTACCTGTAAGGCAATACCCCGGTAACACTTATCGCCCGTATGGCTGCAACTGTATATTGCAACATTAAATCATTTGTCAAACAACACAAAATATACCATTTTACTATACATGGATACGAGAGGAAACGTATAAAATCGAGTAACGCATAAAATTTAAATATAAAGCGAATAAATCGATATGTTATCTACAAATATGACGTAAATCTCACATATTATTTTTCAAAAAAAACCCCACGAAATCAAACAATCGGTCTTTACAAAGGATTTAACAGATGAAAGTGCTAACTGTCGAGCAAAGGCTTAAACAAATTTAGTGTAAAAATAACAAGAGCAATCGACACCACTTAGAGGTAATACGTGAGCATTTCATTTCGGGGTTACTCGCTTTGAACGTGCATTATACAAATCTGACGGGAATAAGGTTGTCGAGTTAACAAAATAAGTATTACTCAGCTCGCTCGAGTTCGAAACTTATTAACCGATCGTAAAAACAAAATTTGGTTTTATAATCATTAAGAAAGAAAGAAAATCGGGAACTTTTTAAATTGGATTTGACGTTTGCTCAATTTGGACAAAGGTGTTGATTTGTCCTTATAAAATTAATCACAAATTTCCAGAAATTCATGTGAGAACATAACGAAGTAAAACTAAATCACAAAAAGGATAATATTGTTAGTTTACTGTTCTCATAAAGTTTTGATGGTTTCCTAAATTAAAAAATACTTGTTTTCACGTAGTGATAGAAATTCCACCATAATTATAACAGCATAAAGACTGCTACCGAGAAAGCTACCGAACCAAAAATAAGAAGAATTGCCGGAAAATAAACAAGAAAAATATTCTCAACTGCTTAGTGCTTACCTACCCATGTAATGAATTATTGTAAACTATTAAACAGCTATTATTAAGTGGCAACCCTAAGTGAGCCAACACAGAAGTGCTCTAGAGTAAACACCGTATTGTGGCCGATTCGAAGGTACTATTCAAATATTTACTGAAACCAGCCGCTATCACGCGTACATCGCGCTATTGTCTTAAGATTTATAGCAATACCCTTTGAATCTTCTCTACGAAACGGCTTGCCTTACATATTTAATTTATGGACACTTCAACGGAAGATTTTTTATAATTAATCTAATTTTCGAAATATGTTATTCAGTAAGAACATAATAGGATAGGAACACAATGAGGTATTAAACCTACAAGGATCGCCAATAGGGTATTAAAATAATAATATTACACTGATGAAATTTAATGATGGTTTTATTTATTATTTATTTAATGTTAAATTATTTTTACGTAATTTTAATTTATAAATATAACGTAAGCTACATGATATTTTAAAATTTGTCTTATATGTTGATAATTTTAGGATTTTACAGAATAATTTTGGTTATTGTGTTAAAAACTGCTGATCGTACCTATAATAGAGGTAACTCACCTATGTTGCTTATTGTATAGATGACTCTACTATTACTAACTAAATAAATCAATGCGTCATTAACTGAATGCGGTGTCTGTACATTTATCATACTCTACATCGATAATGATGACACTTCGTACGGCTTGGACATCGTCACTTGAACGAAGCGATCCGTATACTAAATCGATAGAGTCAATGAATCTTTACTGCGTCTATAATGTAAAAGCTTCAATGCAATCGCATATACAGTTAGTTCTGCGAATGCCATATTGTCGGTTCCGATGAAAACTATTCGCCTTATCGAATCTACTGTTGCGTGCGTCAAGGCCATGACAAATATCTGAACAGCGATCATATCAGACACTCGCGTTGCTAGGTGTCCCGATTTGCGCGGGACGTTCCGATTTTCATGTCCGGGGCCGTTTTGAACCTAATCAGGCCTAAATATCCCGATAAATCAGTTAATATATTAAAAACCAGCATTAAAACAAAAACAAAAATAAATTATTGGATAATTTTAAACCACGTCTTACTATAATATTACAAATGCGAAACTTTATAAGTGTGTCTTTGTCACTCTTTGACGCGAAAAGTACGGGTTGGATTAGTATGAAATTTGGCACACGGATAGTATATGTGCTGGATTATTTGTACCTTAGGATATTTTTACCGTGCTGCATGACCGAAATGGGCGGAGCCGCTGGAAAACGCAGGTAATTAATACTTAAACTACGTTTTTATTGTAATAAAATATCTACTAGTTTATATCTGACTAAATTAATAGAGTATAGAGTAAGATGTCTAACGAGATAAATAGAACCTAGAATCTAGAAATTTAATATATAAAGTTTGTCCCGATTTAGACCACTAAATCCGGATCTGTTTACCTTCTATTCCGATTTAAAACAAATCTTATCTGGCCACACTATTCATCACACGTAGACGACGCGGCCTGTTTAGTAAGGAGATCTGTATCAGTGTCACCTAGTAAGGGTCGAAGAAAGGAATGAACAAGGAGTACCCACTCGTCCATTCCATCCAGTCCATTCCACGCCATACAAAGCAACAAAAGTGCCAAATTCAGCCCCAAGATGACTTGATGTGTACATGTAAAGTTAAATAACAATGGAATGATTGATTAAAATTGATCAATGTACTCTACATTGATCAATTTTAATCAATCAATCATTCCAATATATTTAGAATTTTGCGAAATATTCTTAGTTATCTTATAAATAGCATCGTTTGCTCTTATACGTTTACGCCTAAACTTAACTTTAAAGTAAGTAACAGACTTCTCTAAAAAGATAATAATTAGAAAGAATAAAACGAAAGTAAAAAACACATAAAATATTATTAAAAAAACTATTGTTCCGAGAATGTTCTATTTATGAATAGTATTTCCAAAACAAGGAGTGTTTATTGCCGTACATAAACAGTCATCACCTATTTACTCTTTCACAATAGAACGAGTATTACATCTATAGTATGACGCGCTCATGACATTCATTACAAGAATATTTACACAAACATACCTCTTACGTCGTATTATCCCATCTCATTGTTGATTCACGTTTTTCCCAGAGTAAATTCCGTTCGGGAGAATTTGGCCATCTGAAACAAATAAATAAACTTATTAACAAGTCAAACCTTTGAAAAATCGGGTTTTACCAAAGAGAGCGTGTATTGTATTATTTATGCAACCATTTAAAAATAAAAAAGTCGCGATAATAGACAAATAAGTAATGAAATTTCCATTTTTATACGCGCAAATGACACATTACATTTTATCTCTGTTAATCGCGAAAGTAAAACAGGATGTATGTTCCTGTGCGAGCGGGATAGAAAATGACCTGTCTAGTGCGTCTTCACAAAAAGGGCGAGCAGTTGGCGGGCGCACCGGGCTCACACCTGCGGCCGGCACATGTCGACCAGCCACCCTTTATGCACACGTGCTGGTCATTGTCACTTTTTACGTCCAAACTGTTTTTGTTGTTGATGAAAAGTGTTTTTTTTACGTAAATGACTTCGTGTTCGAGTTCATACCCTCGTGTCTGGAGGTCCTTTCAAGTGGACAATTTGTAAGACCCCTAAAAAATCTAGTATTACTGCTATCAAATTTATAATTTTGATCATAAGAATTAACAATCTATTTTTTCTTTTTCTTCTTCTGGTGTTTATAGATGCAAGAACATTCAGATCCCTACAAAAATTATCCACGATGACATTGTTTTGAAAGTTAATATTTTCAATATCTTTAATTTGTTAAAATATTTTTTCAACCAAACATTATACCAAACAGTAGAGTTTAAAAAAGCGCAGTAAAATACCCAAATAATCAAATTAAATTACGTATCGAAAACCCTGAATTTCGCACTGAGGTGTTATTAGAGTACAAAGACTTTCAAATATGAAATCAATTTTTATACTGTATTTCTTTGTCCTCCACATGCACATTAAAAAATAACCTTAATAGTTAACTGTCAAGATAAAATCGACAGCATGTCAATACGTAGTAACAATTAATAATAGAGTGCTAAACAAGCCAATACATATGCAATACGTGCCGGTCCTCGTGTATTTGGATTCATGAGTTCACTAATGGTCAAATTATTCAATACCTACATGACTCGCATCGAAAATAACGTATTCTAAACTTTCACAGTTCATAAGCATGTTTATGTTTTAGTAAAGTTGTTTTAAATACAAATTTGACCAAAACAGGGTCACTTTATAATATACTAGTTGAAGTACCCGTGCTTCGCCACGTGACAAAAAAATAGGTTTTACTCGCTAACAATAAAATTAGAGGTACATGAAATAATTTAATGCTTCCCTTGTAGCCGGGGAGTAGAATACGGCTACGGTATCCCTAGCCTGTCGTAAGAGGCGACTAGAAGGGGGCTTCTGGGGTTGCGGGCGGCTTGAATGGGAGATCGAACCGCCCAGCCAGCAACCCTGAGAATAACAGCGGCATGTGTGGCTGCATGTCGTCACAGACACTGAAAGGTGTAGGGGGACAGTGACACGTCCCCCAAGAGTTGAGCCCGTAAGGGGCGCCGCGCTAAGGCGGAACCAGTACGTTCCATTGGAGATCCCGGAGTCCCCCGCAAGCGCTGATGAAGGCCACCGAGGGGGTTTTAGTGGGTAGAAATCCCACATAACCCGGAGTCTCTGCCAAGTCTTCGGTGTACCTTTTAAAGGCTTCCCCCGTCACAAAAAAAAAGATAATTTAATGCTAACCTCGTATATGCCATCAAAAGTTTGCTATTTTTGGCATTGTATTTTTATTTCAGTTGGAAATATGAAAGTCTGAAATCAAAGGGTGTAGTGATGTCACAAAAATGTCGCCATCTTTAAATAGCGACAAACGTAGACTGACCAGTTGAAAAAGTTACATCCATGCAATTTTTTCATTTTATGTAATTCGGACCCGTGGTTCTTGCGTGATTAAGTAACATTCAGACGCATCAT
>DWNE01005003.1:0-14480 GCA_018249875.1 Cecropterus toxeus | reverse complement strand
ATACACAAACACCCAGACTCAGAACAGAAATCTAAACTCATCATTCAGATGCCTGTCTGGCCGAGAATCGAACCCGGAACCCACTACGCGTTAGATCGGTATGGTAACCGCTCGACCACGCGGGTCGTCACATGCCTACATTTCTCGTATTTCTCGAATGCATATATTTAATCAAACGCTTAGCGCATTCGATTAAAAAGTCTGTTTCGATTAAAATCCGATTGACATATCACGCGGTCGTATCCCGTATTATAAGCATACTAACCCTTTCTAGAATAATACAACCTGATCACAACTACATGACGCAACCTCCAGACTGCCAGAACGCCGACAATGGCGGTGCCTTTGACCCAAGAGCAGCCTTGGCGCTCACCGTGACGGCCGCGTCCTGCCTGCGCACGCGCACCTACCACTTTGGGTTTCGCCACTGGTTTTTAGTTTTTAGAACGATAATTTTTGTTATTGGAATTTCAAATGTGTTTTTTTTATTTGATGTAGCTAGAGATGATTGTTACTGTTTCACGTGTACATTTCTAATCAATATGTCATGGAACTTTAACCTGAGGTTAGCATATTTACTGTTCTATCAAAGTAATGGTTCCGAGTTTGAGCTTTGGCTATGGAGATATTTTTTATATCACAGCGGAAGCAAACGAGCAAGCAGTCTCCTTGATATTACTGATTTCTGTAATTAGCCCCGAACTGAATGGAAGTCCTTTTCGAGGTCATCATATTAGTTAGTCGACTAAAATTTCCGGATACGAAATCCGACTACACACCCATCGAAATAATGAATTTAAATTCTAATTGTGAATTCTACTTTGCACAACTCTGACCCCAGTTTTCTACACTCGTATCATACGTGAAGAATATATGTGCCTAAAACAACTGATTAATAACTTTACACAAGAAATTTATTACGCGTCGTATATTCAATTAAAAGTGGAAAGCCGAGAACGTAAATGCGACGTAGTAGGACAGATGCAGCAATCACACTAATCACAGTGATTATACCGGTCACACTGGATGCGGGAATTACATGATTACACTATCTCCGTAACGGAAGCTCAATTGGCTACATAAAACGTAGACCACATTCGATCTAGATTAGCTATGAAATACTTTGTATGGAATTATACATAATTCGCATACTGTACGGTATTACGGATCAATTTTATGTTTGATTAGAACCTATTGTTATGCAATTGCGTAAAAAATATGTAATCACTACCTGCGACCGCGATGTCACCCATTTTTAAAATTTATGGACATAAATTCAAATTGTAATGTTTTTGGAGTAGGTAGTTTTTATGGAATACTAAATGTTACACGAAAATATGAAATAGAAATTATTATTTGAATGCTTTAAATTTAATTTAGTTGCTTGAGTTTACGATTTCACTCTAATTCTAACAGGCAGACAAAAAACGCGAAAATGTTAGAAATTACACATTATTTCTTTTTGTTAATACAATTTTTTTTCAAATATAAGTTATGTACATACTAATGTAACTTTCATTTTTTATACGTGTATTAACTAATTACTGAGCTATTGTTCGGTACAGTAGAGTTTTTTTAATTGAGCCAGCAAACGATTATTAAATTTATTACATAATAGTTTGATGATCATTGCTGTTCATGTATATTTGATGTATCTAACAATCTCCAAGTTGAACCTGAATATTTATCACCTAAAGTGTTCCTAAGATAAGTTGCAGTCCTTGAGGGCTAAGTTGGAAGGCGTCACTGTTTTTGTCTAAGCAAACCTATTATTTTTTAAATCGTTTTTTTCGTAACTCGACCGTTTCACACAGCTAATTGTGCTATATGATAATTATATTGTAAGCCTTATATTATATAAAACTATATATCTATTGTATGTGTGACCTTACTGCAGGTGCCGTTAAACACATAGGGTAAATATACGTACCGTTGCCCCAACACGCAAATCTTGTTGTGTGTCGTGATAAAATTTAGTAGGCAACGGTAAGTGTAGTTTAAATTTAAATTACGCGTCTTCCTCCCCGGGTACCCAACTTTACAGTCTCCTATTAGGGACTTCAATTGACAAAGGGATACCCATTGCAATTAGGTCGAAAAAACAGCGCATCTGCAATCAAACCAAACCTTTGCTAACCTTGATGTATTCTGCGCATTGTGTCAGTAAATCCGCATTTAAATTTTATAAAGATTCATTAAACCTAACATCTATGGTGATTTGTTATTAATAAACATCACCGTTCATATACCGTTCTTAGTATTAACAATGTCAGCTTTAGTGAAGATTCCGGCTTTTAGGTTTATAGGCCGGGTTCAAGTAGATCTGAAGATTGGTACCGGCTTTCAGTTAACCGCGCGCTCCAATTGCAACTCGTTTAGACAATCTAGACAAGACCGCTAGCGTCGAATCTAGGACATTGGCAAAATAACATTTACTCTGCGTATGTCAGTTCTGATTGTTCAAAATGAAATGGCTTGGAAAGTAATTATTTATGCTGCCATTTAGTAGATTTGGTGACATTAGTAGAATGTATTTTAATAAAAATAAACAAATGGCAATCAGATAATGAGAGGTTGTTATACCGGTTTGATTCCGATCAGACAGACAACTGAATAATAACTTTACATTATTCTGGGTCTAGGTGTTTGTTTGTCGCTGTGTATATCCTTGGCCATGGTACCGGGCATTTTATGACGGGTAATGAAATGCTTTTCTTTGTGCACTCGTAGCCCCACACTAGGGCTACTAGGTTACTCCTGTGTCGTGAGTACCATGGACATACAACGACGAATACAAAAACACCTAGACTCAGATCTTAAATTCATCATTTACATGTCTGCCTGAAGAGGGATCAAACCCACTTTTTTGACTATGAAAGTCGTCCTATGCCGCGGCGTGGCGTCGCCGCATGGCGTAAGGTCTGCGGGCCTCGAGGAACCCCTCTTTACCCGGGCAATTCCCTCAGTGGATGCACTGTCCACCGGTGTTTTCGGCTACCGTTTGGTAGCTTTACGGCTTTACGTCTTCACTAGCCGCGCTAAGCAGCTATGCAGACTTGAGATCAAACCCAAAACTCCCTGCGTTACATACTAGAAGACTAGAGTGACCGTTACGAAAACGCTAACTAAACAATTTGCAACTTGATAGATACGATTTGTATCTCCATCTCAGGTATATTATGTAAATATACGATTAAATAACGTCATCATATTTATTAATTAAACCCAAACTTGAGTATTCTAAACTTCAGCCGTATTTAAAGCAGTCATTATTAGTTGCTGATACGTTGAACCCGAATCTGCGTGGGAGGCTGAAATCCAGGCCAGATTTTTATGATGTTTACATTCACATCAATCTAATTAACACTATTTATGCTTAAATTTATTCCAAGTTTGGAAAAATATTCTAAGCAGTGATAATTATATCTCATCTTCGTTATATTATAAAGGCGCGAGGTGCCGCGGGCAAAACTTGTCATGCTCCTCTGTGGTCCGCCGCTAATGAGCGCTTAGCCGTCTATTAGACAAAGCCGTATCCTAGATGACGTCTTCCGGTGCTTATTAAATACAATCTGAATAATAAAAGAGGCTTCAGGCTTCTAGTACTTGGTATTAATTCCAAGTATTATACTGTTTCTCGAATTTGCTGCTGTATTAAAGAAGATGTATGCTGTGTTAAAGATGATGTATATAACTCCTAGTGATAGCAAATTCTTACTTGGTTTATGCACTATGGCCTAAAACTCTCATTCTTGCTCAATAATGTTCACTACAAAGAGAATAATGTTGTACCAGGTGGTAGAATCCTTGCAGTTCGACCAGGGAGAGACCAGGAGGTTGCAATCGACTTCAGGTAGAGGATGTGTTATATGTAAAGTTGCGTATTAATGTCCATGGGAGGCAGTGACCACTTGCTATTAAATGGAAAGCATGTTTGGTTTGCTACTTCAGCCTTATAAAAAACAAAAAGAAATGGGTTGGCGACGAATAGTTAGCAGTAAATTAACAAAATGAATGCGACGGCACTTTAATGATGTTTAAAATAGTCAAAAAAGAGAGCTTCATTGGTTATTTAAATTTACAAAAAAAGCAAAAAATATTCTCTAGATAAATTTCAGTATTCCATTATGAACCAGCAGACGAGCTTAATTAAAATGTTGAAAAGTAACAAGCCTGTAGAAAGGACCGGTACCACAATATACTTTTAAAAGGAAATAATTATGGGAACTGCCAAGTTCCATGTGCGATGCGAGCGAAATACTTCAGCAATTCACAAATTGTGAAACTTAGAATTGTTCCCGCGAGGCTTTGTCTCCGATACATTTTCAGGCTGAATATGGCTATACGAGAGCATGAATGCCTAGAACTTTATGTATTATACATTTAAAATAATTAATTTAATAACGCACTCAGTTACTTCATTAACCAACGCATTAGGCGATATTAGTAAACCTGATTTAACATGGAAATGAATTTTATGAAATTGATTGATCATTTAGGTAAACATAAATAACCAAAAATGGGTTATCCCATTGTGGTTAGACTCCGCAGGCACAACCGCCACACTTTCGTTAATCATAGATAGATAGATAGATATCCATGGGCGGCAGTGGCCACTTATTATCAGGTAACTGCCTGCTTGTTTGATACTTCAAAATTATGAAAAATAAAAACCATGAAGTGGCATTGATTACTAAAAGCACTTAGTCTTAGTATTTTCATTATAAGAAATATGCCCAAAACATTAAAAACCCGCCCTTATACATTAAGTGCAGCGTTGTGATTTTGTTTTAAAGGGTGCGACGGTCGAAAGTAAATTACTTTTTCGAGACGTTCCATCTCGGTCGTCGGACCAAGCAACGCATTTGCGATCAATTTGAAGTGGAATCTGTGACTATTATAATAATTTAACACCAGATGGACCGATTATTCGTTCGCTACTTGTATTATAAAAAAAAAAACATTTTTATACTGTTGAAAATTTTTCATTGAATATTTTTTTGCGGAAATATACTCTTGGTTTATTCCAGGAAAACTACGTGTTTATATAATCCTATTAGTATACCCACATCTAACTCGCTCGCAAGAACGCAGTGGCACGCTCTGAATCCCGCCAACAAAGAGGAGACCTCAACCTAGCACTGGATACAAACATTGTAAGCTATGCATACTTTATAGTGTTTGTTGCGATATAATCTATTCGACCTATTTTACAAGATTGAAACAGCAAAACAAATAAGACCAGACGGACAATAGGAAGTGATCACCTTCTATATTTGTACGAAACATCATGTAGAAGAGTACAGAACCCTGAGACCAATAACAATCATCTCATCTCTGATGAGGACTAAGATTATCACCTCCTATGTAAACTTCAGCAGGCATCACGCCCTTTTATCGAAACGTTGAATGGAGACACGCGAGAAATAAGTTGGGCTGTGGTACCTCCCTGGTCAAACTTAACTGGTTCTACCATCTTTTGAACTTTAAGTCTTCTAAGGGACCAATTTGTAAATATGAAATCATTATTGCCAATCCTGTCAGTTGTTTCTACCCTGAAGTTCAGTGGCGATAAAATCTTCTAAACAATATTCGTTGCTACAATATCACCTAATACTATTAATTCTGTCATCCTCTTTAATTTTCCAATTTTAACAGAGATTGGAATAGGAATTTATAAACTTGAATGTCGATTCAATTTTAACGAGAAAAAGTTGATTCGGATCAGATTTCCATACAGATTTATGACTACAAAGTTTCCATCGTTAGTTATGCGTAACTGTACAGTTAACTGATCCGCAGGTGTGTGTAAAACGATTAATTAACAGTAAACTAATTTGCTCAGTCATTAAGTCTAGTGCTAGTCCCGGCTCACTCGTAACCGTTCGCTTAATGGTCCTTCTGCATCAATTTCACTGAAAGCCGCTTTACTGCAAATAACCCTCGTAAATATTGCAACTTAACGCATTACTTTGAATAGCGGATATATTGCAAGTGCGTGAAAAATGTTAAAAATAATAACTTAATAATAAAGAAAAAAAATCGTTTATCGGTTCCCTAAAAAATAACCATTTAGAAGGAAGATTCTTGGTTTGTAGCCACGTGCACTCAAGATGAGCACAATTCACTTCTCCGACAAGGTTGATACCGAACCATCCTTTGAAAAAGAATGCGCGGGACCGTTAGATTCAGAGGGCACCAAGCCAGTAAGAATATCACCAGTTCCACAAGACCTGTGTCCAATACACTTCAAGAAATTGATGGTTGAATGGATTCATATATAAAATCTGATAGCACTTTATTGCTTGTTTCCCTTACTTTACAACCTCAATAACGATAAATAATTGGATATTGTCTGCCGTTCAGCTCCAGTGAAGAGTCTATAAATAATATTATACGCGAAATATTTCTTTATGATTAATGTAGATTCTGCTTCACAGACCACAGTCATTGCTGTTATAACTAATTTATTATCGGCTTGAAATTATCGTTAAATTGAGTTTAAATCTTTTCGGAATATGAACGGCCTAAGCCTCGTTCCTGAACTTGTGCATCACGATATTGAAGTTAAATCTTTCCAGAAAATTAGAAGGCCTGATCTAATCCTCTTTTAGGAATTTATGCGTCACTAAATTGAAATTAAATCATTCCAGAAATTGGACGTCCCGAAAACAACCTATTTCTTTAATTTTTGCGACATTAAATAAAAATAATATATTTCTAGAAAATAGACTTTATAAACCCTCTTTCTTTCATCTTTCCAGAAAATGAACGGCCTGAACGGACACAGCAATGGTGAGCAGAATGGTGCTGGTGACATCATCACTCAGAACCAGCAGCGGGGCTGGTGGACCATTGGGCTGATCAACTCGCGGTACCGGTACCTCACCGCAGAGACCTTCGGCTTCAAGATCAACGCCAACGGTACCAGCTTGAAGAAGAAACAGATATGGACCTTGGAACCCGCGTCAGGCAATGCCAATGACAGTGAGTAATATTTTCATTACATTATCAGTTTGTTCCTAATGAGCTAAAATATTCTAGAATCTAGGATAAGGTGCTCATATGCATATAAGACGTTTCAATTTAGTTCTGAGCAGCAGCAACACGCTTATGTGCCTTTTGTTCGTTTCTCATTCAAGTTGTAGTAAGTTTTAAAGGTAATTTGGATTTCATAGATTTAGTACAGGATTTTCACACTTAGTTAATTTTAATTCAATTATTCTTACTAGGAAAGGAGATTTGTCCAGGTATATTATAATTTTAAGTAGAAAATGAGCTATCGCAGCGAAACCAAGAAGCTATCTCGTTTTTATATTTCCAAATTTTATTATTGGACCTGGTACATTTATATTTTCAAGTCCAAGTCGCTGTCTGAAACAGTAAGTGGCATCTGTGTAAATAATGAATCAGCTCGTAAATAAAAATACATAATGAACGCCACAAATAACTTTAATGAGACACTAATAAGTATTTTGTTTGCATCACAGTGACGTTGATGTAGCATTTACTCCGTTTTCGGAATGGCCAAATCTGTTTTATTGCTTTATACAACGCCGTGAATACATTCAAATACTTTTAAAGAATTGTTCAGTAAGACATAGGTAATACAATCAGGTTCCTTAACTGTAAAATATAGCTGTAGTTTTGATTAGAATCAAAATTTCTAGACTTAGTCATAATCACAGTTCTCTTTTGCTTTTAAGATTATTATTTATCTACCATCCTAAACAGTTGTGCCATCTTGAGCTTTTAGTTAGATAGCTCAAGGGTTACATTTAGTTAGATAGCTCAAGGGTTCTCATTCTTTCATTTCATTTATCTTTCTTCCTCTACTACTTTATTCATTCTCCTTTGTTTTTAAAGTCATTAAACAATTACAAAGAATTAATTAGCAAAATGTATCCCAATCAATGTAGTAACTTTTTTAACGTTCCCATGGTTTTGTACAACGTTTAGTAAACTGATTAAAAGGAGAAATTAAGTCATTATCGACATCACCATAAATCGAATGTGAGCACGGAAATTATCGCCGAATACCCCTTTATATTCCCGCCGTACTATAATTGATGCAAAAAGCCCCCGCCGAATCCCTACACGTTCGACTCTTAATTGGATCATCGTGCTTGGGTTCACACTGCGAGCGGAAATCTAAAATGCTTGATTACAGTAAAACTTTAGAAAAATTGGGATTTACGGCATAAATCGAAATCTGAAAGCAGTTTTAGAATCTAAATCTATATGTTTTCTTTCATGCCCTCATTTAACTATGTTTGAATTTTATAGAAAATATGAATTATGCATGTTTCAAACATGGATAATTTCAAAAAATGGAGTAGAAAACCGGAGTTGTTACAATATTGTCGCTAGGAACATCCGGAATGGTGCATCTTGACTGTAAATTTATCATGCATATTTGGTTAATAAGTAAGTAAATAAAGTTTGGTTTTAACTGCAATGTCAGTCGCGTTTAATAACTTTGGTAGAGTGCATGATGGATTTTAATAAAGTAAAAATATTACTTAAGCCTCATCTCAAAACATAGACTATAAATAATTTACAGTCATTTTAACTAAACTCAGTAGATTTGTTTTTATGTGATTTCAAATACAGACAAACGCTGCTAAAACTTCTAAAAATATAGAAATTTCGAAAGTAGTAAGATACTTTTTCTCAGTACTCCCAATTTTTTTTTATAAATATGTGATATACGATCTATAGACACCGCTCTTTAATTTTTATTAATGGCATGGATTTTGAAAATTTATCCCGGTTGTACTTGGTGTCAACATTATCATACGAATATATATTTATACGAATTTTCATATTAAGAATTCTATATATATTCTACTATTCTACCATTATTTCTATACTTCTAGTGTATGCAAAGTTATTAGAAACCGTCAAAGCGTATTGGAAAACTTTGTCTACCTTTCAATTCATGTTTTCATCTGTTTCCTCATCAAGTGTTCCCGTTTTTAATCAATCAAAACCCAATCAACCAGCACCGTTACCAGTATTGCCTTTTCAGAACCAAGTGCTTCATTCCCAATTTTAGTCCCTTCATTCATGTTCCGAACATTTTAATTTGTCTATCAAAGAATTGTTTGACTGTGACCGGTTAAACGATAGTCTATATATAGATATGTCATTCAAAGCTCATGAAAGAGATTAGAAATATATATTACTTATTCCCGCGTCTCCGTTCGCTTGCGTCGTGTTTACCTCGGTAATAAATATTTGTTAATCCAGATGTACTATCTATGTGTAAAATTTCAGCGAAATCTGACTAGTATTTTTTGCGTGAAAGAGTAACAAAGAGATATACATCCTCAGAATCTCTCGCCTTCATAATATTAGCATGATGAGATTTCAATCAAAAAAGATAGAATAATTAAACCCATATATAACTTATTGATATCAGGATGAAATATCTATCCATCTTTAGTGAATAGCAGTTACGCTGCAATTCTAGTTTCAGTTCTTAGCGACTCTTCTTCCGACTTCGTTCGATTAGCGTTCTTTCTTCGACTGAAGAGAGAATGCTATATAACTATAACCAATAAGGTTATATAACATTCTCTCTTCAGTCGGTTCATAATACCAAAGATCGTGACTTATATGAATTAGTGTAATCTATTTCTATTTGTTGCCATTAATTTCGCAGTATATTGCCTTGCCAGTTGATATCGTTGGATCTACTTGAGTTCATACTTTATTGGTTATTCATTACTGTGCTCTAAATTCTTAAAGCTTATTCGTCTGGTAGCTCGCTATACGACGCGTCCCTTAATCGCCCGCGGCGTAGCCACCCCCTCACTGCGAGCGAGGGTCGCACCCCATTGTCAAGGTCTGCGCCAGCTGTGATCCCCCAATCTACCTGGATCAATAATGCTGTGAGTTTTCCTGTGAATATGTTTCGGAACAGCTCGGCGCGTAAAAGGATATTTTAGTTTCGATACTAATAGGTATTTCGAAGAATACGTTAACATGAATTTATCAATTTGAGCTTCAATACTTTCACAAAGATTAAGAAATGGCTGAAGATTTTTTCTTTTATCTCATTGAAGTAGCAAAAGATTAGTTGCCACGCCCGAGGACTAAGATGGTCGCCTATAAATAAGTGAGCCGGAAACAACACCCTTCCAACGAAATACAAGAACTGTTTCCTAGAAATACGTGTGGCGGTGGTACCTCCCCGGTCGAACTGCACTGGTAGTCGTACCATCTTGCAGACTTATTAGAAATACTTTCTTTTATCATTAACCAAAATTTATATAATCCATACTAGCTTGTGGGCCTTAAGAAACTGGCACTTAATACTTATAAAAGTAACGTAATTACGTATCAATAATAAATACTTTCATTGTCTTTATCCATTGTTGATATGTCGTTCCGTTTTATCAATGTAACTAATTTTCTGTTTGTTAGCAAATAATGAATATCTAATAGGATTCATAGTATCTGAGTAATAATAACTTCTTTCAATATTGTAAGGGTAAAATACTATAACCGTGTATAATATACCGTGTCATTACAATAATACAATATTGTAATGACACGGTTTTGTAATTTATACTATCTAAAGGTCCCGCTCTTCGCTACGTGAATAAAAATTAGGTTTTGTTGTTGTTGTTCGTATATAAAAATAAATTATAAGGACCTTCCAGATAGATAAATAAGTGTTAACCTCGTATATGCCATCAAAACTTTGCTATGTTTCATAGTTCTCTTTTTATTTAAAATGGAAACAGGAAAGTCTGCAATCAAACGGTGTAGTGACGTAGCGAAATATACCGAAATTAAAAGTTGCCTATAAATTGACCAGTGAAATGAGCAAAATCCAGTGACCAGAGGTTCTTCCGTGGTTGACTAACATACAGCCACACCATTTCATATATAAGTATTGTAATAAGTATAAATATAGATATTAATATCGGCTGTACATTTAAGTAACGATGTGTATTATATTTTAATCTTGCAATTCCACGAAAATATCTAAAATCATTTATAATTTTGTCTTATCCTCAAAATATGTCTTAATTATATTTCCCTTTAAATGTACGAGTATAACTCATAATCTATGTACACACAGACTACTCAAGTTTACAGACCTACGGGAACACAAAAGTATAGTGTTCAAGTATAGTTCAGTCTAGACACTAACCAACACTCAACTTATTGTAGGAAGTCTGGAGTTTACTTGTAATAAGTATTCTATGTTAGCTAAGTATACATGTTAGGGGAAAATAACCTGTAGGTATATAATCCGTCAAAAATACATCGTAGTTTTTAGGGTTCTGTGCCCAAAGCTTTAAAATGTAACCCTACTACCCTTCAGGAGTAGCAATGCATCTGTGATAGACTTAAATAGAACCCCGGTTCTATACGAAATTGCTTACAGATTTCCAAGGACGGCTGTAACCTTCTTACCATGAAATGGTCCGCCTGCTCGTTTAGTACTTAAATTTGATAAAAAAAAACTAACCAAACAATAAAGCCATTATACTCATTAGTTACACATTTAATTTGAAAGTGACACGCAAACGGTTCTGTGAACGTGACATCGGAATGGAGTCATGTTGTCGTGCAAATATTTTGCATTTTTCTCGCAAAACAATAGTCGGTCGGTATTTCGTTGTATAAGCTGGCAGAAGACAGTTGCTTCAGGCAAAGGCAATTTTAAAAGGAAGAAAGCTAACGATCATTGTTTACAATAATTAAATTTATTAAAAATCGTCATGCAAACGCAATTTTGCGTATTAAAAATATACGTGAAAATAACGATTTTTGAATGACGATCCTGTCAATCAAAAATGTTAACAGGCTGGTCTTAACGCGTAGAAATTTAATTATAAAGCATATATCTTTCTAAACGTTTTTTTTTTAATTAGGGCATACGTCATTTTATTCTGCTACAGTCGTTTCATTTTAAGGATGAACATTTGAAAGTACTTTTTTACGGTAAAAGGATATGCCTCGGAAACGTATGGATTTGGCGTTAAATCGAATAGAAAGAACCCTTGTACAGGGCTACCGTGTGTTACTGTTCCTCCCTTTATGCAGCTCCCCAGTATTACGGGGCGGTATCGTTTTCCGGCCCCATTGATACTGGGTGTAGCATAAATACTATTATTTAAGAAAAAAGTATGGTATAGAATGTTTTTCAGTTATCTGTAATATTAAAGGTTTCATTTACATAAAAATAGAAAGTCTAGAATCCTAATATCGATTAACGATTCTATTAGCATGTCCTAACTGAAGGGTAATTTTGCATTGCGAGCTTTATTTAAAACATTTTAAATAAAGTCGAATACAAAACTATATTTAGTCTAATTTTATTGCGTACGTCAATCTTTTTATTTTTTTTTATTTACATAATTTGCTCAGGTCGAACAACACGAATCATTTATTAACTTTATTTGGCTATTAAATTCATTGTTTTCACTCCACGAAACGCATTCTAGTTGAGAACCACTGTTCGCCACTAATTCTCACGCCACTGCCACTGAATAGTATTGTCATGGAATCGTGGCGAAAGAAATCGAATTCACTACAAACCCAGTCTGCACACTGCATTCACTCAGTAATATTTGACTCATTGCACGGAAATAATTAGTTTTCAATGTATCTTTTTGATAAAAACACTAAGTAATTACATTTAAACTGAATTTGACAGTAACACTGTAATAGATTTAATCTTAGCGTTGACTAATAACAACTTTCCAATTCAAATTAATTACTTACGTTTACCGCTATTTATATCTTAATAGATTTGGTATTTTTTTGCGATAATTTTACCGAATGGATGCTAAACTTAAAATACTTGCAATTTGCAAACATGAATATTAATTCATTAATTGAAGTCAACAGCCATGTTCTTTAGTCATTTAAGCATGAGATGTTGCTTTTGCGATTAAAATTAATTATTAGTAAGTTTTATGGCTTTTTATTACTTCCTTGAAAGTAATTTATCAAAGTTTTGTTCAGATTTTCATCAAAGACATTCAAATCTTTAGATTATATATTTTTCGACAATTTATTTAATTTTCATTTAATAAATTCATTTAACAATTTGTTTCACTGGTGTTCAAAAATTGTTTAGAATCTTAAAGCTCTATCGCTCAATATCTTGATTTTGGCAGGCATGATCTACCTCCGGTCACATCTGGACAAGTACCTCGCAGTGGACTCCTTCGGCAACGTCACCTGCGAGTCCGAGGAGAAGGAGCCCGGCAGCAAGTTCCAGATCAGGTAACCACGACCCTCCGAATGGCTCCACATTATTCTGAGAATCAGGCAATAGATGCACTGAAATTTTGCAAGATTGTAGAAGGGTGTGGAAGCTGACTGACATAAACACAATTCAATTGATTTCAAGTAGATCCTGATCTGTTCCATGTGGTTAGTTTAGTTAATTACAAATGTCGATGCGGCAGTGACCATTCAGGTGGACTGCATTGCTTCTTCAATGTTATATAAAAAATTGTCTGGAGCATTGTTTATTCTTGCCTTTCAATTACAATTGTTTATATTAATCAACGTCCGGCTTAAAGAGATGTTTAAAACTCTAGAAGCATGCAATATGGCACGGGTATCCTCTGAAACACAAGCGCTAAAACAGGTCCACGCCTGCCCTTTATGACGTAACTTTTCACGCGTAAGATATAACTATAAGTAAATTACCCCCAAAATGGAACATAATAGCATAATAACTCAAAAACCGCATGAGTCGCACGCATATTTATTAGACACGGTGTTGGCAACTCCTCAAGTCGCAAGCGAATTGCCTAATCTCCACGTCTTCAGGATACCGCATAAATAGCGACCCCTCCCCGAATACTAATCCCTGACTCACCGGAAGTACGCTGTGATCCAACGCCTTTTCTTTAATGGCCGAGAAGCAGGGGAACGTTTAAGTTTTAGGATTTTAACGGTTTGAGTACACGAGATACTTAAACATTAAGTTTCTTAAAACTTAACTTAAACTAGCTTAAGATGCATGGAAACGATTAATTTTAGAATTGTAGCGGTTTATAAACGCAGACTTTCGGTAACTAGAACCTAAGCCAACTTACGATGCTTAAAATTTAAGTCTTAAAGTATAGAAAAATTATAAGATGCAGTACGATTAGTTACATAAAATTGATAGTGGACCAGTCTAGACAAAACCAATTTAACCTCCCAGACGACGTTTTAGTCCGGCAATTTCGGACATTCCAGAAACCGCAGACATTGCGTTATTTGGTAAAGGATTTATAAACTCTATTTTATTGAATAGTTTGCAATAAATCTGCAAATTCTTTGGTTAGACATTATTAAGGTATACAGTAGCTATATTTTTCTTTACTAAACAGTTTTTACCAATCTTCTCGAGTTATGGGACGTTCACTCGGGGATAGACGACATTTTTACCGACTTCCAAAAAGGAGGAGGTACTCAATTCGTCTGTATTTTTTTTTTTTTTTTTTTTTTTTTTT
>DWNE01005002.1:0-14482 GCA_018249875.1 Cecropterus toxeus | reverse complement strand
TGACATTTGATATACATTGCTGGCAATAAAAATAACTAAATGTTTCGTCCACCAACTTTTATAAATTAAACGTTTATAAATTAATGTTATTTCATTCGTTGATTAGTTCCGTTTTCGATATTCGTTTTCGTCTATCCTACTTGCAAAAAAATATTCTACTAAAGGCTACTACGGCTTTTTAGCCCATTCCAGGTGATTCCATTTTTTTATATATAGACATAATCCTTCGTGAGCATAACAAGAGCTCACTCAACACTCATACATTATGAAATTGATATAAAAGTTTAATTCTTAGGTTCTAAAAAAACATATAAATTTCAATTCTTAGATTCCAAACTAAAAGTTTTTTTTTAATAATAAATAATCTTTATTTAGCAAATAATGTACAACACCTTTTAATACAATGTTTATGTTATATATAATGTTTTGGTTATAAAGGTGGTTTATAAAAATCTGATACCCATTATAAGATTAAACTTGAGTTATGGGTATCAGTGCGCTCAAAAGAGATATTGAATTTTATACATTGCATCTAAGCGGTCATGATGAAACAACGGAGTGCACAATCAAAGGTAAGTACTCTAATTTATGAATTATTTAAACTGTGAGTGTGTGTGTGTGTGTGTGAGAGAGAGAGAGCGTGTGTATGAGGAGAAAATTTACATACAACGTGTATGTAATTATGATTTCCTTTTAGTTTCACTGATAACATTCCGATGATAAATAAATATTTATTCTTAAACTAGATTATATCCGCGATTCCGGCTATCAGTATTCCATGTTAATCCAGTTCATGAAGTATCGGTGAAATTCAGCAAATATTCAGCATAATCCCACCAGTACTTTTTGCGTGCAAATGTAACAAACACACATACATCCTCACAAACGCATGTTTTTATGACATTCGTAAATTTAAAATCAATTTACTTTGTGTTTTGCCTCTAAAAATTGATATCCAAACAAGCAGAGTCATAGACAAGTTGATTTAATATATCAATTGACAAAACGAGCTTACTAATTTAAATTATCTACGTATGGTTTTTTAATATACCTAGCGATTGACAAAACGAGCTTACTGAATTATCTACGTAGGGTTTACAAAGAAGTAGTAAGTTTAGTAATATTATATACATGTACAATTACCAAGTTCCCATAACCCTACAGTAGGAGGCCGCCAACAATATCGCGCGGCTCCGCGCCTAATTTACTCGCCGTTGCCGCCCTGGTACCCGCTCGCCTGCTGCGCCATTTCTTTTTTTCTGTTTATTCCGAATTTATTCGTGAAGTCGTAAATTAAATTTGAGATATCTTAGCACAGCTCCAAACTGTGATTTAATATAGTAAATTACTCAAGTGTATGTGTCAATTGAATATGTCATTTTGAGAAACATGCAGGCATCATACATATAACATGAATTTGTTTAGTTACATGCAGTTAGAATGACTTCGTATTAATATGCGAGATTCCAAAGGTACAAGCGCCCTTTTTCGGATTTTTCACCGACTTCAAATTGGAAAAGGTCCTATGTACGGCATTACGTACCTATTTTTATTACAGTAATATTCTGCATTCGAATAAGATAGTCGTCTATACATTCATATCGGTATTGTACCTTAGTTTCCTAAAATCGGATAAAAATAATCAGTGTAAAGAAATAAAATGAATTGACTAACTGGAAATAAACATAGGAATCCATAGAAATTGATATCTCTTTAAAAATCGATCAAGTGCGAGTCGGACTCACGCACGAAGGGTTTCGCACCATTATCTACAACATTGAGCAAAAAATGTTTATTGTATGGGGACCCACCTTAATATATATATATATATATATTTAATTTTTTGTATTTGTTGTTATAGCGGCAACGGAAATACATCATTTGTGAAAATTTAAGCTCTTTAGCTTTCACGGTTTATGAGATACAGCCTGGAGACAGACGGACAGACGGACAGACAGCGGAGGCTTAGTAATAGGGTCTTGTTTTTCCCTTTGAATGCGGAACCCTAAAAATGGAGCCTGTAAATAGAAAAAACTTTAAACGGATATTGAAAGTAATTCACCTAATGAGTAAAATGACAAGAATAACTTTTAAAAAATAAAACGAGAAACATCCGAAAAAATCACATTAAACACTCCCATACATTTAGTATGAGATAGTAGAAAGGTACAAAGCCTGGAATCGTTACAAAGTCGTGTACGTCGTGCAATTGTTTTAATTACTACGAAAATTTTAAGAAAAGGTAATTTAGAAACTGTAATTGATCTAGTCATTGAATTGCGCAACGATGACGTCACTTCGATCATCTGCTTTGAATACAAAATTTTGTACTTACTAAGGAATAAAATGTATGGGAGTGTTTAATGTAAAGTTTTTGGATATTTTTCGTTTTATTTTTAAAAAGTTATTATTGTCATTTTACTCATTAAGTGAAGTACTTTCGATGTCAGTTTAAAGTTTTTTGATATCTGTAATAGTTATGGAATAATCGCCTGTGCACACTTAACGATTACACCCGGTATACTACTATCATTATAAAAATGTAAATTTGTAAGGATAGACATATACGTATGTTTGCTACTCTTTAAAGACTACCGATCAAATTTAAAGAAATGTAGGTTATAATCTCCATTGATAAATTAGATGTTTTAACAGTAGTAAAAATGACCCAATTGGGCGGGACGGCAGAAAAAAAAGTTACTATTTAATAAAAAATAAACTACATCAAATATATATATATGTCCTTAGTTTCACAAATTATTTCAATCGTTTCCTTTGTGTACGTTGTATCACCTAAAATGTGTGTGTGTGTGAGAGGAAAATAACTTCATATTGCCATTAAATTATTCTCTATTATACCTGAAAGGTCAATGACCTAGACGAAGCCACTTGTTCATACAGTACTCAAGAACAGGACGAACAGCCTCGATAGTCCTGCAGCTCGACATAGGTATCTCTCCACCAATTCCAACTCTTGAACGAGGATTTTTTGTTGGACATACCTTTGAAGCAATTTGTAATTAATGATTCTCCCCAGTCCCATCATACTCTCCTCTTCTTAGTTTTGGATCTAGGAAGGAGCTAGCGGGGGCCTATGCCCTGGGCGGCAAGTTCAGAGGGCGGCAAATTCAAACCTTGCAAACGAATGCGCAACCCATAGTTGATTTAACTTTGACCATTGGGATGCCTAGTCAGTTAGTAGAGAACTCTTGACATGTATACGTTTTAATGACCACCAATTATTGGACATTTGATGGCTGAAATGATGGTTTACAGAATTTCAATTGGGCAGAGGCGGCATTTTTAACCCGGGAACCCTACGCGGGGTGCTGGAGAACCCCACAAGGTTTAGTTTTTGAATTTATTTCGCGAGTATAAAATTCACAGATGTGACCTCCTGGGTATTTTACCCAGTGGTCCCGCCCTACTTATGGGTCAAGACTGTGGCACAAGCCATTTGGTGTAGTCGTGTGCGCAGGTGTCGCGGGGTGCTGTAGTACCCCAGTGTAGGAATAACGTAAGTATTTTTATTTATGCTATGATTGTTATTTATTTTGTTTATCACAACTGCAACTTATGAATGATCGTAAATTTGATATGCATTATTTAAATAATATATTATTGAGGTAAGATGTATTGCAATAATCAAACAGTTAACGTGAATTAATTCATTTTTTTCCATTCAAGCGATGAAGAAGAACTGGCAATTTCTGCGTCACTTACTGGGGAGTCTGTTGTTGAACCCAACTTTCCAAAAAGTAACTTAGAATTTAAGAAATTAAAAAAAGAACTTAAATATATCATGTCCAAGGAAAAACGTAACGTTGGCCTATGTGCATTTTTATGGCCTACTGGTCTAATCCTTAATGCTCTTGGAATTTCTTCTTGGGTTCTTTTTAAATGTTCTAGGCAAGTATTAAGCCTGAAATATAGCTTTTTAGAACTTTACAAAAAAATTGGGACTGAATCTCAAACACGAAAATTTCGAGAAATATCTTCAAAGGCTAATATTGGGGAGGGATATAAAAAATATATATATTTATGCCATTCTCAAAAAACGTATACCAGCTGATTCCTCTATGTCTGAACATCACACACAAGGTCGTTGTGGTTTCTGTTCAAGGAATACGGACCGGGAGAGCAAGCCCAGGTGCACCAAGTACAAAATCCCAATTTATTTGGAACACCAAATAAAAATACGCTAAAGTTGCTGTAATTATTATTTAATTACTTACTATGAGGCTGATTTGTTATCTCATAACATTAATCGATATAATAAAACTAAAATATTCAAATACTGGTTTTATTTAAACAATATATACGCATTTTAATTTTGGGGTGCCCCATCACCCCAGTGTAGGAACACTGAGTGCGCCAGATAGTGTAGGGTTCTAGGGTTAAAAAAGATCAAATCAAAATATATCAATTTTGATGGAATTTATAAATTGTGATTGCACTACACACAGCCAGGAGTGATTATAGTAGTCTGATTATTGTTGTTGTCTTAAATGTTTGCCTAAGAGAAATCTCCCACCAGGCTAGGTATTGCCTGATGAGCACACATATTCCAACAATGTCCTCCAAACTTGTATACGTATACGCACGCACACATACACATACGCACACATACACAAACATACACACACGCACATATAGAGTTTACAATCAAATCCCGTACAATACCAAAGGGATCATGAGGGCGATTGAAAAACAGCGCTGCTCGGGACCTCGGTCAAGAGTTAGCAAAGCTGAATCGCGCTTCTTGCCATTTACTTATTATTATTATATAAAATGTATTTCCTATATGTTTGTAATCTACGGCAATAAAAAGATATTATTATAAACAAAACATCGATAGCGTGATTTAGATACATGTGCAATCTCTTGATGATGTGCAAACTTGCCATGCATTAAAAGAAAATTAAACGTAATTAAAATATTTTATTCATGACTACATTTTAATAACAATAGACATTAAAATTGTTTCAGAAAATTACATCTCTATGCATGCTTTACGTGAGAAGTGACCTAAATCGGAGGCAGCGCATTTAACATGAACATTTTGCTTATTTCTAGCTCGTAGTCATTATAATATATTATTAAATTATTCAATGTTAAATGCTTGTAATACTAAACTAATTTTGCAAACAATGCTGTAATTATTTCGCTCGGCTCCCGAGTCCAGTTTATTGCCTCTTCACTTCAAGTGCAGGTAAGATGAGGAAAGTACGGCCACTTAGCGACCTGGAATGTTCATTGCCAAGTTTCAGCTAAGAAATATTTTTAAGGTAATATTTATATTGCATGCTATTATGGTAGGACAAAAGGCAGAAAAACTTACATATTTGTGTCAGCCATTTAGAATGTACACTTTACTGCTGAATCATGTTGTTCATACGTTTATAGAGCCATACATTTAATCAACACTAAAATAATATAGAGGAAAGATTTCCTTTTCCTTTTAAATATTCCATGCAAAGGTTGTCTGGAATAGATCGCTGCACGATAAGACCGCTTATTGCATACGACTAATCAAAATTGTATGTTATTGTTATTTATATTTATATAATGTGCAATAGTGTAATGTGCAATAAAGAATATTCTATTTTATTCTAAATTTTGTTTGTTTGTTTGAATTGAATAGGCTCCGACTACTACGAAAACTACGCGAAAGTCCGCGATATCATATTTATCTCTATTACAGTGCCACAATAACTACTTTTTCATCTAAAATATGCAATAGTAACGTCGAGCCGGTACAAACTAGGTCACATTGTAAGTACCAGAGTAATAATCATTATTTAATCATGAGTGTAACAATTATACTAATATATAAATATATAATGGTGTGTGTCTGTCTGTTTCTAAATCACAAAAGAACCACTAGTCAGATTTACATAAAATTTTGCATGTATGTAGCTTATTTATCTGGTCGACCTGGTCAGTAGCATATGGCTACTTTTGATTTACATATTTGGCACTATTAAAAGAAGGCGACGTTTGTGGCCCGTAGCGAAACACGGGTAGTTCAGCCAGTTAATTATACAGACAATGTTTTATTTGTGGTATTGTGGTAATATTGGGGTTCCGGCTCACTTTTATATGAGGCAACCATCTTAGTCTTCGGGAGTAGCAACGCTTCTGTGATCGACTTCAGATGGACCCCTTGTTTTATATGCAGTTGCTTACAGATGTCCATGGGCGGCAGCAACCACTTACCATCAGGTGGACTGCTTGCTTGTTTGCTACTTCATATTTATATAAAAAAGACGACGAAGATTTTTTTTTATAATCTTGAAGAAGCAAACGAGCATGCAGCCCACTTAATGGTAAGTGTCTGCAGCGCAGGGTCATCTGTAACGAACCTCAGATAAGTCCAGTCTTACGCCGTAAGCCACTGATACCTTGCTATACCTGAGAACTAAGTTGGAACGCCTCGGATAAGTATCTCCTTTACCACACTTTTCAGATCCTCCTCGTCAACCCATTATAGTCCCACTGCTGGGCACGGGTCTTCTCTCAGAGTGAGAGAGTTTCAGGCCTTAGTCAATCGCGCTGGCCAAGTGCAAATTGGTAGACTTCACACACCTTTGAGGAGTCTTTTTTTTATGAGAATTCTCAGATGTGCAGGTTTCCTCACGACGTTTTCCTTCACCGTAAAGCAGTGATAATTAAATTCTAATACGCAGATAATTTCAGAAAAATCAGTGGTGCGTGCCTGGGATTCCAACCCCGGATCCTCGATTGAGAGGCCGAGTTTCAACCATTAGGCTATTACTGCTCCGTTAAATGTAGCTAAAAAACAAAATTCTTAAAGATTTTATTTTTATAATACTATTCTTATAATACTATTCTTATAATTTCTATAATAGTATTCCTCTCCTCATAGACCCTAATTCTCTCGTAACCGTTCCTTGATGCTTGAAGTAACAAACAAACTTGTAGTCTAGTCGTTACTAATTGGCCACTGCCGCCCATTGATATCAGTAATTAACCCCATATAAGATTAGTCTTACGTAAGTCTGATTATATAAAGATAGATAACTAAGTGATATGTAAATATACATCAACGTAGCACAGATAAAAAGTAAGACTACAAAGGTGGTACGAGTATGCGAGAGGACATTTAATTAACACTTGGAAAAAGCTACTGATGGATCACCGCGGCTTAATTAATGGCTTTTGTTTGTTCTGTGGTTGGATATTGGATACCAACTTTATATGTTGAGATATTTCTACATTTTTATTTATTTAATCGACTGAAAAATGTTTCGTAAAATATTTAAGTGACATTTTATAGATAAATTGACTTCCTTTGATGATTGATAAGTTATTACGTTTATTTTACTTTTATGTAAACGTGATAGCTAACAACACGATATTAATTATTTAACTAAGTAGCATTTAATTACTTTTAGACTTACATTAGTAAGTCGGCATCTACATTGTTCAACCAATACGAACAAACTGCATCTCTAGAAATTATACTGAAGGACCAGAAGGTACCGAAATGATTCTAGCATTTTTAGTATATCAAAATACTATTCGTATCGGCACATTTTCTTAATTGTAAAATCATAAACATACGGGATGGGACTTGGTCATGCCATCCCTAAAATCTAAATGCAAGTCAAGTCAAGCCAAGGCCATCAGACGTTACAAAAATTAGAAAGACCCAAGCCCCACTAAAGTGTATCCTTCTCCTATCGTCGGCTGTTCAAGCCCAAATCCTGAATACCCAAACTCGATAAAAAGTCATTCATCAACAAAGCTAGAACAAAAGGATATTTCCCAAGGCATTATTCATATGAAACGGAAAACAAGTCGCAGGGCATACTATTGAACCCCCGTGATGACTAAACTCCCACTTTGACTTGTTTCTAATCGCGGGGAAAACTTTATTTCCTAAACCATTCTTATTTCCAAAACTGACACTCCTGTTACAGCAATCGTTTTAGATGCTACCATTAAACATGTAACTTAATATCAAAAACAATTGATTGAAGCATAAATTAATTGTTTTTGAACTAAGCATAGGCATAATTTTCCTAAATGTGATTATCTTTAAAAATGGTTCGATGAATCATAATTTTACTTATCTTTTTTTAACTTTATAAAGGCAAAAGTTGAGTTTATTAAGCTAATTAGATTTGGATCGAAACATTCTAATGACGTGTGTATTTGTGTGCAATTATGAGCATTTTGTGTGATTTATATTTTACATTTTTTCAATCGCGGGTGAAACCGCGATTAAAAAAACATAAGATATTTCATTACATGATTCCTTATTAAACAGAAAATAAATTGATATTGATAAGTTATCCAACCTCGATAACCTTCTCACGAAACGCAAAACTTTAAAAATAAGTGTGCTGCTAGAACCTCTTAATCGAATCATACGGATTCTACCGCGTTCCAAGCACTTTTCTTTAACGATTATTATGATGTCTTTCCATTAACAGTAGAGTCGAATACGTGCACCTTAACGAGACTGTCTCAACCACAACGCTTTGAAGACAAAGCCACGTTTTGTTGTTTGAAGCTTGAAAGTCGAGGGGAGGTAATGAAAAACACTCCTCACCCGATTACCGCTCCACTCTACCCTTTGTTCCAGTTCATCTAAATTTGAGCGATGTTTCAATCAATGAAGTCTGTCTGCCCTTAGTACAAGTTTATTACGTATCAAAACAAATACCGCTATACCACTCTGAAAATAATCTCGACGACCCGCGTGGCGGAGCGGTCACCATACAGGTCTGACGCGCAGTGGGTCCCGGGTTCGATCCCCGGCCAGACAGAAATTTGAATGATGAGTTCAGATTTCTAATGATTTCTGGGTCTGGGTGTTTATGTATTCGTCTTTATGTGTCCATGGCACCCACGTCACAGGAGAAAATCCTAATGTGAGGTTATGAGTGGAGAAAGCGTTTTTACAAGTAGCAGCAAAAATTAAAAATAAAATTATATAAAAAATATATAACCACAAGAACTACCTGAAGATACCTAAATGATAAATATTATCATCATCATCATCAATGGACCTATTATGTTAAAATCTTTGAATTCAATATAGTTAGATGTCCAATTTAAAGATTTATGAAGTCTGTCTAGACAAAAATATATTTAAATAATATATTTTAAAGAACACATTTACAAAAATATATTTTCATTTTTCTTATCGTCCAAACAAACATATCCTATAAAATGAAAGTCTCCAGAATTTCCAAATCAAAACTGCATACGTTTATTTACATTTATTTATACAAATTTATTGTTTGTTGTGTCCAAATCTAGAAATAAACTGAGCATCAGGTGCAGTGCAGCTAGAACAATGCGGGGCTGCAGTGGCGCTACATCACGACGTGGACAATAGCGCTGGAGTGCTCGCAGCCGGCGCTTGCGCATTTAAGCTCGCTGCATAGTTTTGATACTTGATATTTTACGCTACGCTAATAATAACGCTTTTTTTGAGTCACAACCCCGCAATCCAATTTTCTTCTGCGTATCAATGCTACGGACATAAACAGCAACGAATACAAAAACAAATCTGCCTGGTCAGGGATCGAACTCGGAACACCGTGTCAGATCGGTATGGAGAGCGTCAAATGCGGGGATTTAAAATAAATCTTAAAGATGTGTGATGTCTACTAATTCGCACTTTGCGAGGACGGTGGATTATGACCTACACCCGTCTTACTATGAGAGGAAACCAATGCCCACATTAGTGGGCCACTGGGAACAATAAAGAGTTGTCGATATTGTATAATATTATAAACAAGAATTTCAAAATGTTTTTTTTGCTTCTATTACTTGTATGAAGTCCCCTAGAGATATTTTTTTTAGTTTTTATTCAATTTACAGAATTCGACTCTTCTACAGTTTTATTATATGTATAGATATTGACAATGTTAAAGTTGACTCGTTTATCTTCTAATAGTTAGGCCGTTTATTACATCGTGAGAACACATAATTTTTCGAATATACGATGCCATATATTACTTGAATGGCACTTTTTAGGGCACTTTAGTGCCCTGGAACAACTACAACAACCAGTCTCCAAACCGTGAAAATATTGTTTCTTTTAAAAGGTAATACCATACACGAGATCTCTCTTTGATAAAAAAAAATATCAAATTATCACTTATAAGATAAACAAACGCAATACACATAGAACGCAACGACAAAAAGTAGTTTTTCAATCACTACTGCCTGCACAGCTAAGGTTTTTTTGTAAATATATTATGTAGTTCATTTTGACCGTAATCTTATATGTTGTTAGTCAGACAAAATCTAGGAAGACACTTACTTTTCTAGATAAAGTATATCAAATCTCAATATTAAAAGTATTAGCAAATAACTGTCAAGAAATAAAGTATATCAAAAGGTTATTATTTATTAAATTTATAATTACCTATCCCTACCTTTCCTTACCACAAATGATGACTTGCTCGTACGTTTCGGTAGCTCATAATTTTACAATTAAACTAAGTTTCCTCCGAATACGAACTTCATCAAAGGGATCTGATTAATTCAATTAATGCGTCCTAGCAAGACATGGGAACATTGGTTAAATGAGTTACGTTTAGTAATTCAATAACTTTATTACCTTGCGGATGTTAAAATCGAACAAAGTCTCCTGCGATAGCAGTAGAATGTTATTATTTGATTTCACTGTATTAAAATAATATTAAAATAAATACTAATATAAAATGCTTCCTATTTTATATTACTATCTATTTTTATTAGGTAATATTTGATTTTAGCCTAAAGTGATGCGATCAAAGGTATTCGTCATCGCACAGATACAACCTGCGTTTTTTCAATAATATTTTTGTAATCACATGTCAATTATAAAACATATTTGGACCACATATTAATATTAAATCATATAAAGCTAATTAGAAAGAATCAAATATTTTAGTTAATAACTTAATATATTAAAGTTTTAACCAAAATCGTTTAAATACGATTCATCAATTTTACTTTCTTAAATTTGCTTATATGTATTTTTAAATATAACCAATCCTTATGATACGAATTACGAAAATAACAACAAAAGAAATATCAATTCTGAGCCCAGATTAACTCCCGAGAGGGTGGATCAGGAGCGAAATCCCGACCTAATGTATTGTAATAGTTTATCAGAGATTGATCTTCAGAACATCTGAATAAAATATTGAGCATGAAGTCAAAATGGGTACAAAAACATTTCTTGTATACTTACTTACTATATGTTACTTAATAGATGTTATCATATTTTTAAAACTATGATGTACCTATAGTGTTTTATCGTTTTTTTTTTCAATCTATATTTTTAAACTGAATTTGTAGGCACATAGTTACTTTGTCCATAGTTCCAGGACCAGTACCATTAGTACGAGTTTCTCTTGTTTTTCCAGACAAGATTGAGTCTTGTTTCTGCCCATATATGTACATGCAGCGCCCCTAGCGGCTTGTTTCGGAACTAAAATTTACAGAGGGCATTTTTGGCAGAAACAAGATTCAATCTTGTCTGGAAAAAACAAGACAAACTCGTACTAATGGTACAGATTAGGGCTACAGTATCCCTTGCCTATCGTAAGAGGCGACTAAAAGGGGTTTCCGGGGTTTGGGGGTGGTAGTAGTGGGAGCTCGAGCCGCCCAGCCAAGCGATCCCGGGAAGGACGGCGGCGTATGCGGTCCCATGCAAACACCTGAAGACACGGTGAGTGTAAATGCTCACCGGGAAAGATCCCGGAAGGGGACATTGCGCTTGAAGGACTCCGGTTTTGTTTCGTTGGAGATTCCGGAGTCCTCCACTAAGCGTCAAGGACGGCCACCGGGGGGTTATTAGTGCGGTAACAACCCGCATAACCCGGTGTTAGTTACTTTAGGCCTGATCGCAGAATTAAGGTGCTTGGACAGCAGAACGTGTCAATGAAATGGACGTACATATAACGTTCGAAAAATATTATTATCCTTCTAAGGCAGTCGGATTAAAATAGAACCGATACAATAAATTATAAGTCATTTCTTTCTATAATTCTCTTTTTTCAGCACAATAATTTTCATCTCATTTTGTGAAGAACAAAGTACAAAGACCTACTTCATTTCGTTAAAATTCAGGTAAAATATAATCTCTATTTTAAAAAATATTTCACAAAAGTATTCTTTACAATATTAAAACATATGTTTCTCTGTGTTATGAAATTTTATAATTTCTTTGAAACTTTTTCAAGCACGGAAAGCATTAAAAACAAGTTTTTTTCCATGTAGTATATTTAATAAAATCGTACTCAGAAAAGTATTTAGGAATTAAATGATATTTGTATGTTTTAGAGACATATTTATTTCTACAGAACAGAGCTTGTTTAGACGTGTATAATGCTTACAGCATCGAACCGATTACAGTTGGTCTATATAGTTTCAAAGGTGACTGAACAATCATAACTATAGAATTGACGGATAATAAAAATCATTTTGAATACGGGTAGTATTAACTTTAATGATAATATTAAAACCTCTGTACCGGCTTTATTATTAAGGAACTAGAAAGGTTACTATTCTATGCTGCAACAAAAGCATATAATTTGAAATAACTCTTTCAAAATAAATATAAAGAGATTTCGCGGGTATTGGCTAAATTATAAGCTTTACTTTGCCTTTAGCAACCGGTCCCTGTGCTTGTATGAAATCCTAGAGCTAATTGGACTTCAGGTGAAAAGCGTTGATTTCGACTGCCAAATTTGCTGCATTTCAGCGTTGAATATGCTCTTATTGCATATTTTAAATGGAAAGGAAGTTTCCGACATCTCATAATTATAAATATGTGTAACTTTCTTATATTTCTATATTACAAGAATATAACAATGGAGTTATAGCGATTATTTATCAATATAATTTAGAAAACTGGAGTTATATTAAGGTGTGTTTCTTTAACACCTGTATTAATTATTATCATATTAAATCTGTAAAGTTGTAATACAATTTTGTCCCATTTTATTGACATACATTTCTCAATATGGTAAGCGATATTAACTTTATGCAGTCTTGTGGCTGACTCACACGACGTTGTATTCAAAACACCGTAAATTTATTCCATTTCAAGCTCAAATCTCTCAAACACACTGAGAAAATAGTGAAGAAATCTTTATTTTCTTTGTTAAGTTTTAGAGATCTCATGAAATACGAGACTGTTTATGTAAAAAGTAATGTAACTATGATGTGTTAATATATGATGTATACTATGATGTAATTTAGTATTTATGCCATTAAATAATGTTTTTTTTTTGTTTTTATTTAGATACACGTCAAGGAATATACCATCACAAAAATATTTGTATTAGTCTGTATAACACTAATATTGTCAGATTAAAGTAATACTTTTGACAAAATTAAGTGTAAATCCCTCGAAGGACCCGCTTTTCCGATCTGAGATACGTAAGAAGCAGCGAGCACTAAATCACACGCACGAGAGTCGAAATTAAAATCTGTGGTGACATTCAGGAGCACCGTCACTACTAATAACCTAACGTGAATATGTTTCTATTGAAAATGAGTAGTATTCAGAAAAATTGCGCAGTAAATGAGCAAACACTTCAACGTTTGCAAGTTGCAAAAGTTTGAACGGACCCTACAAATTAAGTTCGTTTAGGCATTTTGAGAGAGGTGTTGACGCTTTTTCTGACTATTTTTTGGTCGAAATAATTAACGAAAGTTGTTCTTAATAAAATAAATAAATAAAATAGCCTTTATAACTGAGAACAATAGAAAAATATGACATAAACAGTTTTGTTTCTTACGATAAAGAGATCTAAGATAAATATAAGTATTAAAAAAAATGATAACTATTAAAAATACTATAAAATGTTTAAATACTTAATTAACACATCTATAGTAAATAACTGCATGAAATTCCACTGTACAAAATTCATTTTTTACGATAGCTATAATGACATGTAGTAGAAGTTATATAAGAAGTTCTATATCATTAAAATTTTAAACTTACGTGTATAGTTCAGAAAACGTTACGTACGTACGTTAGTATTTGGGTACGTGATCTTTTTAGTAACGATCTCACGACAAAGGAATTATTAAAAGTTGAAACCCGAAGGGAAAATAAAGCTTGAAATTAGTTCCGTAAAATTTATTAATTTTCCAAAACAACGTGTTTGGAATATAAGATATTTATAACGGTAATCCTAAGAATATAAATTAACTTTTTCCAACCGTAATAATGACGATAGAAAGCAGTATCAAGGACTGATGTGCTTTGGTTAAATTGCAAGTTAAAAGAGACAAGTAACACCGATAACTGGTAATATAGTTAAAAACATTAAAACAAAAAACCCGACTGCTTAAAAGGAAATTTTTGTTCATAGTGACATATATTATATTTAATTTAACGCTTATATGAGTTTTTGTCAAAATAGTGAAGTAAAAGTATTCCAATTTGATACCAATATTGTCGTAATAGGAAAAAAATAGTCACTCACTCCCCTTT
>DWNE01005001.1:0-14483 GCA_018249875.1 Cecropterus toxeus | reverse complement strand
GTATATATTTAGTCTCATATACGATCTATTTTCTTTATAAATAAAACTTTTAGGTATAAGTATGCTGATTTTTGTTATATAAAGCATTTATTAGATAAGGCAGTTGTTAATGTTCAGTTAGATTTATTTTATACAGTTGTTTCCGATGTTTTATCCGGAAGACTACATGCTTGAGAGTTCTTTTAAATAAGTTCTTAACGGTATCATTTCGCACTTCACCAAAGATTTCCGGCTGCCTGCAGGACATCAGTACACATGGTCGGGGGCATGCCTTTTGTCTTGGTACGCGCTACGAGCTACAGGCGTATAAACCTTAAGTTATCTTGAGTAACCTGTTGTACTTTTTGTCTCTCTGTAGTAGGTATAATTGGTGACTAATAATAGAGGGTCAAATGTGTTGCCGTTTCATACTTTTATTACAAGCGAGCTAGAAATATGTTCTGACATGATAATCTCTGTGTTACCTACTTTAGTTGTACTGCATATCTCTTTAAACTTTACATATATTTTTACAACAAAACTGCGCTTCCCATGCAGGCGTTACGTGAACGTAAACGACGCGAAATGTCTGTTTACATATAATTTGTGTCAGGGTTATATTTCGGAAGATAAACACATCTGAGTGTTAAACAAAGAGTTCAAACGCATATGCTGATAACTAATTAGGCCGGGAGGTCGCGTCTGGTCACTGGGACCACTGCGATAACCCTTCGCACGCGTTACCGACGTCATCTTAATATTGTTTTAGTAATTTTATTGCGAATTGTGGTTTGGAATAAACGTAAAATTTCTTACGCTAAAAAAGCTTTTTACATTCACAGCCTGATAATAGGATTTTACTCCTGTACTGTGGATACCATAGACACATAAAGACTAATCACAAGTACTCATCAATTCAAATGTCTGTCTCGCCGGGGGTTGAGCCCGGAAGCCACTGCGGTTCAGGCTGGTATGGTGACCGCTCTGCTACGCGGGTCTAGGAAGCCAGTTTGAATATGTATTAAAAATATGTGTCGGCAATTTAATTGCACTTATTTAGCATAATTTAGGTACCTCAGTGTACCTAAAGTTGTTGTTACTGTCCACTAATATTATGGTGCCTAAGTATACCTTTAGTTGTTTTTTTCTATGGTATACCTAACTTGGTATACTTAGGTAACTGACGGTAATTGTCCTATTTGTTACATTAAGGTAACTTTCGCTAATTACCTTAATGTGGTAAGGTATGTCTATATCTTAATCTTTATTTAAGCACCTGTCGGTTATTACCCTGCCTTTGTACGCTTAGGTAACTGTCAGTAATTACCTTAATAATAAATTAAGGTAACGTTACGTACACTAAAGTAACGATTTAAACGATATTTATTTTAAAATTATTTATGTAAGAAATTTAATAACAGTATTGGGTTGGTTTTAAATCGTAGCAACATTAAGAATTGTTCTTAAAGTTGCTACGATTTAAAACCAACCCAATACTGTCTGTCCTCATCGAGGAATTGTTTATAAATACATTTTCCCAGACGAAAAGCTTTTCCAGTTCGAATCGATACGTCAAGAATACCCCAGCTTGATACGTCTTGGCACATTATCCGCTATGAATTCGCAACAATCTGCAAAATTTAATACAATTCTTGTTGGTGTCGGAAACAATTACTGACTCATCGTAGCAGATTATCGTAACTAAGTTATGAAAGCTGGCGCATGCGGTCGCCCTGTAATTGTTCCCTCAGGGTTAGTATTTTAGATATTATGTGGATATGTCAAGACTATTTCTATACTACGGTACATTTGAGATCTGGTTTGGACTGTCGATTTTCGACTAAGTAACGTTTTACTAGTAACAACGTTAAAAACATTAAAACGAAAAACTACTTAAAACGAAATTTTTGTTCATAATGAATATAATATTATGTTTAAATTAACATATTTTTGAGTTTTTGTCAAAATAGTAACATAAAAGCACTATAATACATATATTTTTAGATTCCTCTAATTACTTGCTTTCATTTGCTATCCATATTGTCGTAATAGTAAAAAAATCGTCCCTGCCCCCTTTTTCCTCTACTTTCAGGCGCCATTTTTAAAATTACATGGCCTATATCACTCTACAAAGTGAGACGATTCTAATGATATGTGACACGTCACAATCCGTCAAGGCGTTTGGGCTGTAGCACGTGCCAAAGAAATGGACATACAAACAAGCAAACAAACATACACACATACACGTTGGATTCAGAAAGCACAGGGCCGGTTCGAGTGGTGTCCTTTAGAAGAGGGCTATGGCCAGCAGTGAATCTCAAAAGGCTGATGGATGGATAGAAGGTATCTTTGACCGTACTCCATAACCATACTGAATTGGTGGAGGAGGGCATGGTATTGGTCAAGCAGTGTCGATTATTTTTAACACATTTAAGGCTTCAAATGATTTGTCCCTTTCGATTGTTTTATTGTAGATTAATGTGATTAATCGTCATAGTAGGTGTTCATTACTGTTCAACACTGGGGATTATTATGATTTGATTCCTGGCGGTAAACAGTAATCACATTGTATATCATTAAAATTTTTGGACGTTATGAATACAGTAAATACCTAGTTTGTTTTATGATTTGCGTTTTTTATTGGAGTATGCGATCCACCCGATGGTACACCAGTAATATTTTTCATCAATCTCAAAAAAAAATTGAATCCTATTTTAGGTTGTTTACGGTAAAAAATATCCTACATGCGAAACCAATTATGAACTATCTGTATGCTTAACTTCATCCATATCCAATCAATAATCTTGTGTGAAAGTGTGACAAACATTCGTTTATCCATTCTAATAATCTTTCATATCTTTAGTGTTAGTAAGAAGTAACATGTTTACTTGTCTTGAACGTGGATAGGATAGGATAGGATAGGATTAGACGTATTGATAAACAAGGTTTTTTCCTTCGACTCCGACCTTTTGGGTCATGTACCGCACTGAAAAATATCCTGTAAAAAATATCTGTTTGTATTTTATCCAGGTCCAATCAGTAGTGTGAAAGAGTAACAAACACACATATATCCTCACAAACTTTTGCATTTATATTACTTGTACTACCCGTTCGCTCTAAGTTTGCCGCTGGCGATGTGACATCAAACATTTAGTAGCGTCAGCAAGAAAAAAACAAGTTTAAATATGTATTTATTTGTTGTTACGGATAAGATATATTTTTATTATAAAAGTCAATGAAATTAAATACTTTTTTTCACATATTACGGTATTATGAATGAACCGGTTTTTTTTTCATTTTAAAAAACGTCATGATCTTTAACTTCATATGAAGAGAAGCACTTCGTAAAGTCATTTTTTTACCCATAGTTCAATACGAAAAATAAAACAAACAAATAACGCAAAAACTGAGCAATATTAAGTTGCAGTATAAGAAATAATTTCACGAGTTTACGGCGATTATGTTGCCTTCGATACTTTTAACACATTTTAGGGCGACTGAGAGGTGCGGTGAGGGGAGCCGCATTTCTTTGACCCGCAAGCTTAGCGAACAGGTAGTAAGATTTCTTGACTTCTCATGTTTTAGTTTTACCCGTCCTACCCACACAGAGAAAACTGGTCATCGATTATATCATTTGTGTCTTAATTACTCATGTTTTAGGTCAAGAATTTTACCAATAATGATTTTATCAACATTAACGTTACCGGATTTAATCGATTGAAATGTGAAAGATTTTAATGTTGATTTCCTCGTGGAATGAAACTCGTATTACATAATATACAGGTGAACCGGTGGGAAATCGCTCAATTCTCGGTATTCGTTTCTGGATGCAGGTGGCTTGGGATTTTGCTTGCATTAAATACGATTACATGAATGTATACAATCATGAAGCGTTTTTTAAAAGAAATTATTTTATAAGAGCTGTTATATGAAATAGCGCAGTAGTACAGTTTTTTTTTTCAAAAGAATCTTTGATTCCCAGATGAGGAAAAAGATTTTTGTTATTTCTACTCATTTTAAATTTGACCATGTACACTTGAAAAATCATTTCAATGTATTTGAATTTCTTTTTTATCCGACTGCGTCAGAAGGAGGGTAATGTTTTTCGAGCGTATGTATGTATTTATGTCCATTTCTTTGGCCAGCGCTACAGCCCAAACGGCTGGACGGATGGTGAAGTGTGACATATCATTAAAATCGTCTCAGTTTGTAGAGTGACATAGGCTGTATTATTTTTAAAAAATCGCGCCTGAACATAGAGGAAAAAAGGGGGGGACAAATTTTAATACTGTTACGACAATATGGATATGACACCTATACTTGACTATTTTGACAAAAACGCATATCAATATCAATATAAAACATCAATCATTTTAAGCAAAAATTTCGTTTTAAGCAGTCGGGTTTTTTGTTTTAATGTTTTTAACGATGTTACTAGTTAATTCAGCATTGAACTCTGAACCCTGTGCACGGTAGATAGCATGAATATCACGTTAATATGGTTTCTGATTATCTTAGTTTTACTTAATCCAAGTATTTATACACAACAGTCACAAGATACACATATGAAATTTATGTATTCTGTCTTGTGTAGTAACAATGTAACAGTAAGTAGGTTCTTTGGAATAATACAGTGTAACAAAACAACTAACTAACTTTTAATTAGTTGTTATTCGATGTGACATGACGTCTGAGTTTCTAGACTTGTTCAGGATTACTTGTATCTCGTATTTATGTGACTTTATGTAATTAAGGGCTTCATTGACTTAGGTACTTATCGCGCTCGGTTGCATTATTGTATATGTAAAGCCTATTCAACTTCATGTTTTCTATTGTACATTTATGTGTTTTAATTTAAATATATATTTAAAACTTAATTTTAAAGGAGTACAGGCCGCCCGTCGACCAGGTGGACTGATGATCTGAAGAAGACGGCGGGCTACCGCTGGATTCAGAAGGACCGGTCGGAGTGGCGCAGATTAGCGGAGGCCTATGTCCAGCAGTGGACTTTATAGGGCTGATAGATAGATAGGCTTAATTATATACAAGCGTTTATGGAAGTTATTCGCACGGTTTTCTATCAATTATTACATAATGCTGCAAATTATTTTTATTACGGTTTATTATTGATTTATTAAAAGATGTAGATATTATGGAGTTATTAAAAGATGTAGATGTAAAAAAATAATTTCTATTGAAGAACACAATCTCGAATTTTTTAATTGAGCTTTAACGCAACGGCAAGGTGTTATTTAATCAATTAAAGTTATGTCTTTGTTAGAACCAGTTTAAAGTTTTATTTTGAAAAATAAACTCTTATGACATTTTTTTACAGGCGTTGAGATTTTTGGAGCTCGTTCGTAATAAATAGGTATTAACTACGATTTGATGAAAAAAAAAGTGTTAGTACATGATACATGTATTAGTGTATGTTTGTCCATATTTTTGGTTATAGATTAAATAAAAATATAGACAGATTGATCATTCGTATGGAAACATAAATTTAAAATAAAAATAGGCAACATATTTTTCATTAAAATAACACGTCTATTTCCGCTCGAAGTAGGTCACGTACGTGTATCTCTAAACTAACAGTTTATTTTATTTCCCATCCCCAACGAAAAAGTAAAAATTCCCTCTTAACGTTTGTCGCCCAAACATTTCTTCCCCGCAAAATGTGTGAAACAGTGTAGTAAATTTTAACAGCACGTAGCTCGCCAAGTGCAAGGATTTATCTGGGAATACCTAAACCATTCCGCACTTGACTTTCTATTTTCGCTAGATTGCAGCCCGCTATCCTTAGGGATCTCCTCTCGATAAATGAGGGAGCGGAGCTTTGTCTTCCGTAAAGTGGCTCGCTACGTTATTGTTGTTTTGTTTTCATTGCTCCGTAACTTTAATTAGTTTCCCTAACTGTTCATCTGTCTTTTATAAAACTGTTGATATTGTATGAATTGGCGTTGTGTAGTTGTTTTGAAAATTATCATGAACATTTCCCTTCACTATTGATTTTGACTATAGTCTTAAATGGGATTGCAGTTGAGATACAGAATTAAGGTGCAAATTTTTACACACACATACACATGATTATCTTTGTTGTGTTTCATTTTGGCAACTTCTTCTTTCACTTTTTAGTTTGACAACAACTTTAAAAATAATTTGTTTGAGGCTCTTATAACAACATATGATTATCTATTGTGTATCGGAAACAGGTATAAATCATAAAGGTTTCCTTTTATTTTTAAATCGAACTAGGATTCTTTTACGTGACAAACATGGTATTCGCTGAGCCATGGAAGACAAACACTTTATTACATAAGATAGAGAATATAGAGATATATAAAATTTCCTATATACTGTATTACTTTTACCAAAATATTTTTTCTATTCTTAAGTCAGATAATTGTAAAGGCGAGTGCGCACTTGTCAGGCAATTTCCACTGCATTAGAAGTCTTCGGTCCTGAGGGACCTCCCAACAACTGAAAAAAAGATATTTCATCGATATTAGGTTCTCCAAATAACATATCAGATATATCTTGCTAATGTATTTACAACCAGTTTACAATAAGTAGATATAGACATGTAAATGTATGAATTTCACTTTCCTCACAAAATTAGTACTTTGAGAGATAAGTTATTGTTTATTACAAATCGTTGCACTAAGGAAACAATGTTAGACACATTTCTGTTCGAAAATTAAGTAATCCGTATCATACAAATAAATTATGATATTAAAAAACTAGCATTTTGAATATTTTTGCGATTTTGGACATTTTCTTATCTGATCTTGTCTGAAGATTTGAACTTAAATTTCAGATATTAAAGTTTAAATACCTACAATCTATTTCGTCTAGATTGCGGTGCGCTATCCTGAGGGATCTGGCTTGATATAATTATGAGAGAACTCGTTTTCCCTCGGTCTCATCTTCACTGATAACGCCTCAGCGGATTTTTTGCTTCTTCGTCTTTTTCGGTCTGTACATTTGTAGGTGGGTTTTCATTTTTAGGTGTATTAGAAACTCTCATTACACAAATTTCCAAAGTTAATTATCCCTTGAATTTTACAATGGAAATCATATACCTGCTTTGTTGAGATCCAATGAGGTTCAGGTTAAGATTGTAATGTTTTGAACAATTACGTTAATGTATGTGGTATGTTTAATTGTTTGTGCTTTAACATACGTAAGGAACCAATAAAGTTTCTCTGTCACGAATTCGAACTAAAACACATATGTTACGTAGCATAGTATTAAAAAACAGGAGCAGAACATGTCACCCAGTCTCGATATTAAATTAAAAGATGTACGACGTGTACGGAGAATAGGCGTTCTAAGAAAAATATTGCATTCCTCTCGCGACTTTACAGGCCCACGATTTCATATGATACCCACATCTTGGGCTCATTTGTTCCGCTTTATTGCTACTCCCACATGACATTTCCATGGGTTATAATTGTTGAGACGTAAAAAATGGCCCATGAACATTCTTGTCATCCTGGGTGTTACATTTTTCTCTTTTGTCATTTACGTAATTCTGTCTTTTATTTATTTATTTATTATTTAAAGGGAGACTATGTGATTAATATAAACAAAGCTGACATATATATTTATAATACATCATTTCTTACGATTTTAAAGTGATATTATCGCAAAGTTGATAAATTTTATTTAATGTAAGTCACATTTTTATGTATAACACAAATGATGCAAAGCTCGGTGCGTAATGATACAGTTAGTATTGTGTGTCGTGATACGGAACCTAAAAAAGGAAAACGAACTAGACGTAGGGTAGATAGGTCAATCTACCACTAGTGCTTGTCAACTGTTTCTCCCCGCCACCGCGGTTTCAACGTGACCACGATCCATGTAACTGGATTGAAATATCGGCAAGAACAAATTCAAAAACTGCATATCGTGAGCATCCGTAACATATTAAAATCTAAAACATTTCTTTTTTATTCTGTTCATTAACTAGATGTTATGTAAAGTCTTATCTTCTAATATGATTCTTATTATAATAGATGACACCTCCGTATTTGATAACGAATCGGTAACTGTAAGAACAATTTTACATTCCCATTATAATAAGTATTTTAGTTGAATGTAATCTACAAGAGAGTTTAAGGAACGAAACCGTCGATCCTCGTTTCCTTGTACCAATATACCAATATACTCGACATCCAAAATCATTCCTTAATAAAGTGCAACAAACTTTCAACATTACAGCGCAAAATAGGTACAAGATTTTCGAAAACTAATAAAGTATATTCGAGTTCCAAACTAAGACGTGCTCGCAGACTTGTAAGCTATAAATAAAATTGGAATGTATCTAAGTTTTAGCATAATTTAAGTTCAAAATGGAGCTGAGCTTACGGGAACTATGAAGCCACCTGCGTCCGAAACGAATTTAGATTAGTGCATCATGAGTTCGCGAGTTCGGAAGGCGACTTAACTTTCCTGATCCCGAATCGTATAAATGTTAATGAATGGCAACCGTCTCTAATAAGATTAGCGCTGCCGTGAAATTGGATTCGAGTGGGACTTCTTTAATTTCAGTCAATGCGAAAATTAGGTGGAGTCGAGCGTGACGTCAGACTTGAATAACTCATATCCGGTATCAATGCAGAGTCGGAGCCGTGCATCTGGAATGAAGAGGAGGATTTTAAAATGCATGGAGGATTTATACGTGCAAACTATTCAACGATGTGCATTCGCTTTACGTGAACAAAGGGCTTTGAATATCATACCCATATTACATATTCCATACATAACCAAAATTGTATCCATAAATACGCGTACGTTTGTATTTCGTAATACCATTAATTACTATTTTTCATTTACTAGGTATTTTCACGTAGCAGTGATAGCCTAATGGTAAACTCGGCCTCTCAATCGAGGGTCCGAGGTACGGATCCCAGGCACGCACCACTGATTTTTCTGAAATTATGTTAGTATTAGAAATTAATTATCACTGATTTACGATGATGGAAAACATCGGAAAGAAACCTGCGCACCTGAGAGTTCTTAAAAAAAAGAAAGAGTCCTCAAAGACGTGTGAAGTCTACCAATTCGCACTTGACCAGCGCGGTGTACTATGACCTAAAAAAAATCTCTCATTCTGAAAGTTTGACGTTTGTGGTTGATTATGAGAAAATTTTCCACAAAATGCACAGGAAAGCATCCAGGCTATTTTTTTAATCAAAATATGTTTAAAAGTATTATAATACCTGGAATCAAATTCAGAGAACACGTATAAAATCCCGCGGTAAATATCATTGCATTAAAATATTTGTTTCAACAACAGCATATTTGTCGAGTAATAAAATTCCCGAAATTCATATTAAAAATTTTATACGTGGTTGTCGAATACAGACAGGCTCCAATCAGTCAGAGCCTGGCTCGCGTCATGAATTTCACAGTAGGCACACTGCAATATTCAGCTCTATCTGTCTCTATATAACTTCAATATGGCGAGGCGTAACGAGTGTAACGCAAAATATACTAGTCTATATATTTAAACTTCCCTTGTTCAAAAATGTTTTATGTGCGATCTTACTTAAACGTAATTTTCTTGTTAACGTACTACAAATATGATGCAAAAAACTGTACATTTAATAGCTTATTTAGCTATTTATGATTTTATTAAGCGTTGTTATATGACCAACAGGCTTATATTTTATACCCTCGAAAAACAGCATTCTCTTTCTGATGCAGTCGGTTAAAAAATACAGGAACAAACGTTTCTAAGTTAACAATATTCTTTATTGTCAAGAGAAATAATTGAACTCTGTGCGGTTGTTTGTGATGTAACAGTATTTATACACGTACGTTTGAGAATAAAGCGGCGGGCGGATTCAACAAAGACTTCCTTTGTATATATTGATGAAGCTCGTGTATCGTGTTCCAATCAATTTGTATTGAGCTCGCCGAATGTCATTATCCAAGCGAGACGTACATCTCATTCCGAGATGAAGACGTCAATCTCAGCTTTAACATAAATTGGTGGAGGCAGTCGGTCGTAGCCGATGGGACCGATAGAACGCTCGGCCGCAAATTGAGAGGCGAGCGGCTCAGTGCAAATTGAAAGCGCTTCCCAATCGCTACAGACCTTTGTATTTGTAACCGGGCGTGGAGCGCCGAGAATCAATCAGCGTAATGGGGGTTTGTCCGAATCTGCTTGGATTAGTCGCGGTAAACTGCGCCTATGGCCGACTTTTCAATCACCGCTCAACGGAACAACTCTTTGTTGTTGATTGAATAGCTTTTATCAATCGACTCGGTGCTCGCTTTATGATTACTCCGTCATTGGCTTTTAGTCTTAAAAGTTTGAAACTTTATCCAATAAACGGAAAATGCCCGCTTTTCTAGGTAACTTTCAATGGAATCCTTTTCGCCCATGTCTAAATTAAACTTGATGAAGGAACGCTCACGTAAAGTTAAGTCTTTGTTTGTAATACCGAAAGTGTTGAAATTTATCTGTGTCTTCGTAAATTGTGATTGACACTCCGGCAATTTATCTGTTGTTAATTTGAACAAATGATTTGGAATAATAAACACTTGGGTAAATATTTTTTATCTGTATTTACTGTAATGATACTATTTTCAGATTTAATCGACGTGCTACTTTCCATTAGGTAATGAAAAGCAGTGACTGTCGCCTATGGACATTTGCAACACCGGAAGAGTTGATAATGTGACTTCATTTTCGAAGAGGAGTTTTTTTTACCAGACTGCGTCAGTAGGAGCGTATTGTTTTTCGAGCGTATGTATGTATGTACTTATATATGTTTGTCCATTTCTTTGGCACCTGCTACAGCCCAAACGGCTTGACGGATCGTGACTTATGACATATCATTACAATCGTCTCGGTTTGTAGAGTGACATTGGATATAAGGTTTTATAGAATGGGGACGGGAAGAAATAACTTTACTTTTTTACTAACAAGACAATATGGGCATCAAAGCTAATAAATATCCCATTCTGCAAATATATACATACTGTAATGCTTATACTTGATTAATTTGACAAAAACTCATACAAAGCGTTATGACCAAAAAAAAAACGGTTTATCCTTTTGGGTTTTTTTGACTTTATTCTTTTTATAATTGTACTACTTTGCATCTTATACAAAAAATTGCTAAGTATGAGTGCGTAACGCACATAGTCACACAAAACGTTTACGGATTGCGAGCGAGCCTGCGGTTCACCGCGAAAGCACAAAACTTTGAACCGTGTCAATCCGCACTATCGGTTACTATTAGTCAAAAGCTCTCAACCACGAAATCATCCGGCAATAAAATTATACCACTGATAAAGTAAAAATTGTTACGGCTTTAAGCTGTGTAAATTTATTTGAATATTATCAAACAAAAAAAATGTTATCAGTGATTGAAACTCTGCCTTTAAATCGAGTGGTTCTAGGTTTGATCTCAGGATCTCTTATCAGGAAATAATTTTAGAGGAAATCAACAATCGTGAGAGTTCTTTAAAAAAATCTCAAATATGTGTGGTAACTACTAATTTGGATTTGATCAGTTCGTACTAGTCTTTTTTGTTCTCGAGAGGGAAATCTTCGAAAGGTATCCGACGCCGTAGGAGAGGCCATCCTCGAAAAACACTAGAAAATAATGTGAGCATTGGCGTTTACCGTATCTTCTAGTATTTACGATGGCATGCGACCTTCTCCAGGTCGCTTGACTGAACGGTTCAAGCTGCCACTCTTGCCGCCCGCAACCCCGGACTTTTAGTCGCCTCTTACGTCGTACGGGATACCGCAGCCCTATTCTGGTCCCAGTATTACAAGGGTAAGCTCGTTCTAGCTCAGATCCCTCTAAAGATTTAAAGATTTTAAGATTTATTAAAGATTTATTAAAAACAATCAGGAACATGTTTACATTTGATATGTTCGTAAACAGCAGCAATAGTATTACACTGTGTCGCCACTATTTACGCCCACCTCAGAATACAATGTTTAAATATATCAACTAATTTATACTATGACAACTTTATATTATATCTAAGATGTTAGTGCATGCATTGTGTGAATATGTTCTGTGTGTATGTATATGTATTTGTATCTGTATGTATGAATGTGTGTGTGTGTGTGTGTGTTTAGTCTCACAGTAAGTATTCAGAAATTAGTGATTCGGTCTCATCGTATGATAGGTTTAACAAGAACTTGGTCAATTTGGTTTTGCATTCATGATATGAGAGAGGATAGATATTTATAATTCCGTTTATTCTATTGTATATTACACTAGCTATGTATTCGTAGTGACGCCTTGCTAGCGCACTTCTAAATATGGGTACCTGACAAATTCGAGCGATTCGACGAGTGTTAGTTTTAATATTAATAAAAGGTATACTTAGATGTTTCCGCAATATGATTTGCCGGATGAATAACTGCCTAACTGTCAAGACACTAGCTAATGAATAAATATCAACAGTAGGAAAACGAATTGGTTTCGAATACATTACTTTAAGGATCGCTCGCTGTGCTCTTTCTAGACGAAGAATGCTAGTTTTACCCGATCCACCCCAGGCCGTTATGCAATAAGTGAGGATCGATTGTGCCAAGGAGTAATATACAGTTTTTAAAGTTTTAGGATCGATAATACCTCTTAAATTTTTAAATATATAAATCAATTTCCGCAGTCTGCCGACAGTTATTTCTACATGTTCCTTCCAACTCATTAAACTATCTATTTGAACACCAAGATACCTAACACTATGTGATTGTGTTAATCTGTTACAAGAGCACGATGTATCATTCAATTTACAACGATGAGCAATGATAGCGTAGGATTCAGGTGGTAAGGACCCTAAACTTCCAGCAAATGGAGTCAGTTTGGTTTTACTTAAGTTTAGCGTTAATAAATTGTTATCTAGCCAATTCAATATTATTCGTAATGCATCTTCTGCATATACCCGAGCCTCCGCCCACGTAGGACCGTAAACAAGAAGAGCTGTATCATCAGCATATGTAACGATTTTGCAATTCTTTAAAGCCATACTGCACAGGCCATTGATGTAAATGAGAAATAAGGTAGGTCCGAGGACGCTACCTTGAGGAACACCGAAAGAAAGAGGCATATCTGAGCTGATATATGATCCTATTTGTACACGCTGTTTGCGATTAGAGAGGTAACTTCGGAACATCTCAAGTACGAGGCCACGCACACCAATTTGCTCCAACTTTTTTAGAAGGAATGGTATAGATACAGTATCAAATGCCTTAGACAAATCTAAAAAGATACCAATCGTCCTTAATTTTGAATTTACATTGTTAATTATATTATAAGTAAGATACATAACAGAGTCTTCGGTAGAACGTCCACTTCGAAAGCCGTATTGATTATCTGATAGGATATTATGTTTATTTATGTATTTAGTCAACCGATTATTTAGTATTTTTTCCAGAATTTTTGATAGAGTTGTTAAAACTGAGATTGGCCTATAGTTATCTATATTGCATCTATCACCATTTTTATGTATTGGATGGACTATAGCTATTTTAAAGGCAGAAGGAAAAGTGCCAGTGGAAAGACATAGGTTAAAGATATAAGTCACTATGGGCACCAACGTATGACGTGACGATTTTAGCAACGTTGTTGATATCTTATCCCAACCCAAAGAACATTTTTTAAGACCTAATATTATGCTTTCAACTTCTTTAGCGTCCGTTTCGATCAAAGCCATTGAATTTAGTGGCGATTTAATAGAGTAACATGGATGGCCATTATCAGTTAATGGTGCAGTAAATTTAGATGCAAGGTTACGACCAATGGAGCTGAAGTATTTATTTACCATATTAACCGATCGTGTGGGGTTTGTATAATCTTGTAACAGTTCAGTGGCTGAAACAGTTTTATTACTTAAAAAAACAGTATGTTTTATAAGCTGCCAAGTCGCCTTAGGATCATTTTTAACTTTTAGAAACTCTGAGCATTCATAAGCATGTTTAATCTTTTTTAACAGGTTAGCACAATAATTTCGATATCGAGTATATGTCAATTTGGTAGTAAGGTTTTCAGGGTCTTTCTTAAATAATTTATGCAAACGATCACGATTACGGATACAACGGAGCAATCCAGGGGTCATCCACGGTTTGATAATGCGTTTCTTACTGGGGATGTGCACTGAACGCGAGTGGGTTTCAATAATTCTGATAATAGCATTGACAAAGGCATTTGCAGCAGTTTCAGCATTTGTCAAAGACATAATATAAGGAAAGTCAAATTTGTTGATATCCTTGTCACAAGCAACCTCATCTGTTATTATTTTAGTATGTGATGCCTTCTTAGATTTAGTTTTTTGACTGCAACAAAATACAATTGGTGCATGATCAGTAATAAATGATTCTACAACCAAAATGACTGAAGGTGCACTCGTTTTTAACAATACGTGATCAAGGCAACTGGTCTTCCGAGTGGGAATAACGTGAGCAGGGAGCATAGCATTAGCAGCTTCAACATTTAGGTACGGATCTGAATTTTGGTCCCCGG
>DWNE01005000.1:0-14484 GCA_018249875.1 Cecropterus toxeus | reverse complement strand
TTGTATGAAATGGTAGTTCTACTTACAATATTCAAAAGAATAAAATAGACACAAAATGTTTAACCCATAAAATGAAAGCATTTTGATCACGGCTACGCTCGGTCCTTTGTCTATGCTTGCTCTAAATAATATTGTAAAAAAACCGGCCTTGTGCGAGTCAATCTCGCGAATTAAGGGTTCCGTATCATTATATATAAACACTGCACACTGCAAAGCCCCCTTTAAATATTTATTTTATTCTGTTTTTAGCTGCCACGGTACTTGAGATACAGCCTGGTTATAGACAGATGAACAGCGGAGTCCCAATAATAGGGACCCCACCACTACGACGTTTTTACCTTTTGGGCACGGAACCCTAAAAATAGGCGCAAACAAATGTACAAAAGATGTTTATTTCGCTGTCTCTTTTCGCTCGTTTAATAACAGATATTACGTTTGTATATTTGTATAAATACGTTTTAATGAATATAAATTCAACAGCAGTGTTTTATAAACATTTCTTTTTACGTACTTGTTCCAATTCTGAATTCATAAAATTTGCATTGCATTTAACATTTAGCTCGTTTTTAACTCTAAAAAACTTCGCGTGTTATGAATTGAAATATATTTAAAATTAAAACAGTTTTTTATGATTATAAGTAGACGTGGATTTTTTAACACATTTCATAATCGAGCCATCATCAGCTACTTCATCCGAAAAAATAAAAATAATAATTTCTCAATGGTTCGACTACGTTAATTGCCGTCAATTAAGTTTTTAAATGTAGATACAACACGTACGAAACGTGATCGACCTCCTGACCCAGTCAGTATATTCTTAGCATTGTATGGTTATCACAATATTTTTTGTTTTCCCGACTGCGTCAGAAGGAGGGTAATGTTTTTCGTGCGTATGTATGTATTTATTTATGTATGTATGTTTGTATGTATGTCCATTTCTTTGGCACGCGCTGCGGCCGAAACGGCTTGACGGATTGTGACGTATGACATATCATTAGAATCGTCTCAGTTTGCATAGTGATGTCATTTATATATTTTTAATCACCGACCGCCACCGCATAAAAGCATAAAAATACTTATTATCATGTACTATGTATATTTAGCAGTGTCTCTCTGTTGGGTGGAAGTGGTGTAAGAAACATCAAAAGACATTTTAATATATTTCTCCAATGCATCTAGCTAAGCAAGAGTGATCGGTGTACCTAATCCGCTCATAATAGATGATAGCAATTGAGTCCTAGAACGTTTCTTAACCTACATATATCAGGCTTAAGTATTATTGTTGCGCGATCGGCAATTTACCATTATTATCACCATTATGGTTGTAGGCCCGACTCCAAACGATTACGAGCCGTCGTTGGGCATCGCACTTACGCAAATCTATATATGAATTGGCCCAATTTGTTATCCATCCAATTGTACCACAAACAGTTCTCCATTAAACATTTTAAATACTTGTCAAATGTTTGACTTGGGTTTGGTCAAACATTGACACATACATCATCCCTTCGTATCGCTAAACAAATCTATTATGATTACTAACGTCCTTATTTTCTATTATTTGACGTTATCGATACCGTTTATTTATTATTGTATGATTTTATAAATATTGAATGAAGACAAAAGGAAAATCTCTTTGTTTCGCCGTGCTTTGGTTAGTTTAGGTTAGAGAAGATAATAACAAAAGTCCTATCTTCATGATATACGTAATAAATACAATTTACTGTATTATTTGTATATGGTTTCAAAATAACTGCCACTTTTGTTCTTACTCGTTCGTGACCGACGAATATAGGTAGTAGGTACTACTTGAGTAAAAAAACTAAAAAAAATCGTAAAAAAAGCAAACTCTTTATTGTGGTGCCAGGCTGATAAAGTTCGTGATATTTTATTATTACTTAATCCAGCTGATTTAATACTTAAGTAATCATGATTTAGCTGAAATAAATATCGAACGAGGTACTACAGCTACGATCCAACTAAGTTATACGGGTGTTATAAAAAGCTTAAAGTTTTTGTCCAGTGTCTCTCATTGTTCATTTATTTTTCAGTGTAGCTATACATTGTTTGGGTTAATACAAGGCTCCTTTCCTCAATCGGCGTAAACTCGTCAAGGTTGGGGCGACAATTGGTGGCAAAGCATCTGCTGCCACGCCTTGTTGGGACTACGTTCGTGTCGCTATGCACTATCATTTTCTCTTTGGTTTTGCACTTACTTATAAGTACAGAAGGTATATTCGGGTTGCCTTAAGAAGAGAAATCGAGCAGTTTTTGCCCGTTCGTTTGACCCGACGAATTGTTCGCGACGGAAAGTCAAAAACAAACACTTAACGCGTTTCCAACACAAGTTTGTACATGTAGTCACGAATTTTCATTATAATCTTTGTATCGTATTCTTTATTCGTCTCAGATAATAATTTGGTTTCACAACAAAACCTATAGAGTTTTTCGTGTCGTCGTACCTATTATATGGATATTTTTTTATTATCGAAAGCGTTACGGATTGCTTGTGGTATGGCTGCCAGATGTCGTTGTGGACTCTTTTATTATTCATTAGGCTCGCGTATCATGCGGAGAAAACTGGTACATACATAATAATATATATCGTACGGTGCAGTAATGTAAACGATCATTTTGCTTAATTATAATAAAGCCAGATCGCACACAAGCGATAATAACGTAGATCTGTGTTCAAGATACAGCACTTGTGTTTTAGATAAAAGGAAATTATAAAGTAAGTTATTCAGCAACCGTGAGAAAGCAGGTCTGGTTGGTGCAATTTAAACTAGTGCTCATGAGTGGCGCTCTAGAGCCGCCATTGGCTCGCCTCGACCCCGCTGCACCAATTGACAACGCAATAAGACACAGTATGGGTGTTGTCTAGCCCGCAACGTCTAAATTGTTCTATCAATTGGCTCGTGTACTCAATTCAGGATTGAGAACCGTCTTCCTGTCTAAAATTGCTAAACAACAGTGTTATCACTTAAGCGCGTGTTTTTCGATGTAAATGCAGCAACCGTAGAAATTCCTTGTTGCAGCTTGGAACGAAGACTATTATGGTAGTAGTGATAGACTGGTTTGGGTAGAAGTTGAACATCTGTCTCTCCACCGGGTAATTCAGGTTCAACATATGTCTTTCAGAAATATTTATCACTAGACACAACGGTGAAGGAAAACTTCGTGACTAAACATATACGGCGTTGTTACAGCTGAAAGTTGTATGTAATTAGCCAATGCCATTACTCCAAATACCTGTGAAGAAGAAAAAAATTGTTCTTTTCTTCACATGTCTTTTTTCTTCTATTTAGAGGATCCGTTCCCATCATTGGCATAGTATGGGTAGATGAAGACTGTTTTATTAATGTCTGATTCCGAACCACTTGTAGCGCTTGTTATCTGACTGACAATTAACAATATATAACTATAATCAAAGCAAACAAGGCATCAATTATCTTCAATCACGAGTTTCGCCTCTCATCTCCGGTATAATATAAATCTTATATTATAGTAGCCAATAATGGCGAAAATGGCTCTAGATGCTAATGTAAATCACTGATTAGCTGTACTTTATCAATAAGAGGTATTCATCAAGCGTACGAACCAAATATATGAATAAAATGTAAGCTTGGTTTATCATAACTATATATAATATGTATTTATCAGTTCTTAGTTGTCGTGATAAAATTCATTGAGATTGAATTGAGACTTTGATGGTGTTCAGGTGTTATGCGCGCCTAGTCCAATTTAAAACCAAAACAAATGTCTATGTCAATTGCCAACGTTATAATTTTTTCTCTCTTGCTTCCGGTCGCCATCAATCGCTCGCATCGATCGCATTGTAAAACTTGTCTAAAAATATTATAGTGGTTTTCCAAAGCCCATTGCATTTTTATTTGCCAGTTATGTAACTAAATACATAAATTGGTGGCCCAGATGGGCATGTATGGACTTCTTTTTTATGGTTATTTCAACCACGATGGTCAAATTGTAAACTGAAGACATTTTGTCTATATCGTTGAAACTTGAAAATTCCGTTACGATAATGAAACACTGTAATTTATCTAATATATGTTATTGAAGCTCCAATGTGACTATAACAGAATAGACCAAAACAGGAGACTTTTATCCTCAGGGTCTTTTAAGTTCTGCGCTGTTTGCATATGTGTAGTGTGCAGGGATTTTCGAAAGACACTTCCCCTGGAAATACCACTCGGAATATCCAAGATAATACAATATTATTTAAATCTTTGTAATGTGATAATGAACAACCAGCCCCAGTGTTAAGTGAGTGGTTTGTCGTCATTTGAGGAATATGTTCGTCGCGGGCGTAGACTTACCGTACAGAGAGATCAAAGTATCGCGTTACTAAGACCTAATTACACTCGCTCTGCCACTTGGTTCATTAAGACCCTTTTAGTACGAGAGCCGGCAGCGAGTTCCTACGACCATCTCATTTAATTGTAATAAAATTATCCCTCATAATTATAGATAGAGGAATACGACTCCTGAATTAGAAAATCGTTTTCATACAAAATAACTGCAAAGACCAAATGGTCCTTGAATAAAAATTACGAAAATCATACAAGAAAGAAGTAAAACTTAATAATAATAAAATATTAGTCTCGCAAAATTTAATAATGAACCTTGATTTAAGGTAAATGTTGTTCTAGATTATACCTCCTTCTGATCTTTTGAAAATCGATAAAGTAATCATTGCAGCCGATCTTTGGACATCTTATTTTGGCATAAAGCAAACTTGAACTCTTATACAGGCTACGAAGCAAATTCGTTAGCGTGATTCCGTAATAAGTACAGCGTCATCTTGTTGTAGCGCAGACACCTTTTCCTTTATAAGAATAAAGTAGCGAACAAGTATGCACTCCACCTGGCGGTAAGTGGTCACTGCCGCCCATGGACATCTGTAAGCAACTTCATATAGAACAGGGGTTCTATCTAAAGTCCATCACAAATTCGTTGCTACTCCCGAGGACTAAGATGGTCGCCTCATATATAAGTGAGCCAGCTACCACAGTCTTCGACCGAAACGAAAGAACTGCTACACGCTAGAAATAGAGCAGCCTATTTTCCACATACTTTTGTAACGAATTGTCGATGCATCGAGGTCCAAATCACAACCATTTGAAAGAAGTTTCACTTCAAAAAGTAAAAAAAAACTTAACATATAACTCTCTTATTATGATTTTTTATACAATAAAATGTATTAATTGATACGAAAAACAGATGAACGTGAGAGTGTTGAATGAGGAATCACGCTGTCAGCTCTCAGACTATTATGAATTGACTGCAGTGTACTCGGTGCGTTAGCCACTTAATTATATTTTATGTTGGTTACTCGCATTCCAACCCTCGCTTTTACATTAGTATAGAGTTACTAATTAAACGATCACGTTCTAAAATATAAGATGAAATGTAAGTCGTGTTAACTGCAGTTTTGACTAAACTTGTAACGGAGGTGGTTTTATTATAACCGAAGTCGGGACGAAGTTTATAAATTTGATTTGTCTGAGTCGGAATCGGAACCGGAGTCGGAACCGAACTAGAAAGCGAAGTCGGAAGCGAAGTTCGGAGGCAGAACAGAAAATTGTAAAGACAGCGAAACGTTTACGGGTTCTACTACGTTTAAAATTAAGATTATCATATATTTTTTAATGAATTATTCCATGATTAGTATATGATTATTAGCAAGAAATACATATCGGGGCTGTGTCGCCGCGGAAAGAGTTCTACAACATTTAAGCAGATAATAATCTCCGTAACGACACACATGGGGACAATGTGACACTATTCGGGAGGGGAGGGGTACTTGACCCCCTTATCCCCCCTCCTGGATCCGCCAGTGTAATGTAGTAAATGGCATATTACATGCGATCATTAAACTCTCACACCGTTAACCGTTGAAACTAAGCGTACGTCAAGTGTTTTTTCGGGGAAATAGTTTAAGCAATCACACATTCAACTTGTAAGTTAAGTCCACACAAAGTCGCAGACAGAGGCTAGCATAATATTCTGCACTATATGCGCCCCGCGGTGTCACCAGCTTTTAAAAAAATTGTCACATTACCTCGAGGTACGGATTCTGAATTTACTTTGAATTACTTATAATTAAATATTTATATTTTTGGTTTGATGCCATTTCAAACACAGAGAAACAAAAGTTATAGAATTGATTTTATCAGCTATTCTTAGTACTTCCAACATTATTTTTGTCTATATATTCACGCGGCTCTTTTTATTTTATGTAAGGGGTTGTTAAATGTACCTATTTAAGTATTTCCTACTTAATTGTTAGGAAAAGTTTTAGTTGTAACTATTGCATTGCACGCGTGCGCATGTTAATTCAAAAATGCAAATATTTTCGGAGAGCCAGGTAAAAATGACACAATGCTTTAATTTTTATCTTTTTTAATGAATGAAGTTTAAATAATGAATATTTATTAAATTAAATAATAAATAGTTATCAACCACGATGTAGTTAGGTACAACACGAAATTGTGAATCCTAGACCCTTTTTTTGATAAAACTGTATCTTTGAGTACTTTAATGTCAGTAGTTTTGGTTTAGTTTGGCTTAAATTTTGAAATGTACGGTTATTCATAGAAAGCAGCGATATTTTACAGTACTTACGTAGTTAGATAGCTTAACGCCTCACCTATTGTGCCTACGCTGGTTGCCAATTTGTACCCGATACAATATAGCTGTACTAGTTCTGGGTGTGAAAGCCGGTACTTTATAGTGTGCATTGGCACGTGAATTCGATTTACCTTTCGCATTGCTATGTGCTATGTTCAGTAAATACACTAAATATGCGTTAAGTGTTTTTTGCGCTCATCGAAACGTACCTAGTTTAGATATATGAAATTTTATAAATTGGTAGGACAAAGTTTCGTCATTATCTAGTGAAACATATTGAGTGCCGACTTCGGGACTATGTGCGGCGTATGTACTAAATTAACATATTTAAATTATTTTTTACTTTTCTATTTTTTTATTTAATTATTGATATTGAAAAATTGTAAAAAGTTTTATTTAAATATCGCCACACATTAGGTAGCTTTTACTTTGGCGATAGTGTTTTCTAACACATAACCGCATCGCATAAAATATAGCCCATAAAATTTCAAATTAAGCACGAATTGCATAACTGTAACGTAATCTAATTCATATCTAAAAATAAATGTTCAGCTCGTAAGTTATGCAGGAATTCCGCGAGAAAAAGCATCGTTAGATTCAAATTAAGTTGGGAAATATAATGGTTTCTCTTAACGACGGCGGAGTGCACGCGCACCCGGCCCTTTTGGATCACAAAAACAAGAAGGTGAAAGGCTCGAAACTTGTCGGAATAAGAGTAAAAAACAATATTGGGGCGGACAGATTTGAGGCGAGAACGCTCGGTAAGGGAGGGGAGCGCGTCCCCGCTTCTGAGTTAAGTTATAGATAAAGCAGGACCCTTAAGCACGAGCTTATTACCTTTCTTCAAACCCTTATATTTTTGCTCATACATTGAAATGTACGTGGAACGTTTACGTTTTCGTTTTCGACTATAATTTTAATGTACTTTGCTTTGTGAAAACTCAAATGATTGTTTTTAAGAAACTCACATTAAGGGCTTTGCCCGTCATAACGAAAATTATCGGGCCGATAGAACTTTGTGATACAAACATCTTTCGGATCCTCCGTCCAGCAGCGTAATGAATAATTTAGATATTATGTAATTCCGATGTTAAGTGTTCATTTACTGGTCGATGTGTAATTGTGATGATTAGAGGTTCATTAAATTTCTATCAGTCATGAAGGGATTTTTTTATCAGATTAAAGTAGTCTACCTGATGGTAAGTGGTTACTGCCGCCCATGGACATTTCTAAGCAACTTCATATAGAACAGGGGTTCTATATGAAGTCTATCACAGATGCGTTGCCACTCCCAAAGACTGAGATGGTCGCCTTATATAAAAGTGAGCCGTATATAGCCGTAACTCTCATTCGGCGAGAAGACCCGTGCCCAGCAGTGGGGCAATAGTCCACGACGACGAATGACGACGAGCCGTATATAAGTTAGCTAACGGTATTCTCTCGACCCACCCTCTACATTGTACTTCTACAATTATCAGTATACGCAGCGTTGGCGCTGCTATCCCGGTGTCCACACTCGACATGCCTTGGAAACTTTAACTGTGTCAAAGACCTAAGCTCAATTAAAAATGTGAGATAATTGAGTATACTTATACTCAGATTTTCTTATAATAGATTTCTATATTATTAGATTTTTGTCCGTTAGTTTGTCTATGTACTTGAAAACAAACCACTATAGATTTAAATAAATAAAGGATTGAAAATATATTTATAGTTCATACTTTGCCAAAAACAAAAAAAGAATGTCTACTCTGAATTATATTATGAGCAACGTCTTCTCAAAATTCTTTACACCCATAATAGACAATGTAAAATTATCGTACAATAAGAATATACTATTGTACTTCGTCCGTTAGTATATGAAATTATTTATGGTTCCGAACACTGGGTCTTGTACACCGCACACATGGTGCAATGGAGCGATCCACGTAACAATTTATTTTGAATTAGCCCGCTGCTTTGCGGCTTCCATCCCGACTTAACCCAATTCGCGTCACTGCATAAGCAGATTGCTATACTTACACTCGTTTTTAAATCCTGACCTAGTATTTTTAAATGCCGGACAAATCCTTTATTCTCTCGAGAATACATACGACGCATGTTATACAACGTAACGTTAAGATCACGTTATTATTATTAAAACTAGTGACATCGTTAAAAATGTTAAAACAAAAAATATTCAACATTTGGGCTGCAGCGCGTGCCAAAGAAATGGACATGCATACATACGAACATACATACGTACTCCGAAAAATATTACCCTCCTTCTGATGCAGTCGGGTAATAACGTCAATGCAGTGTGGTTGCCGGCACTCTTCCATACTACCCGACCGTCTTAGTCCTCGGGAGTAGCAATGCATATGCGATTGACTTCAGATAGAACCTCCATTCTATGTAATGTTGCGGTAGTGACCACTTATCACCTGGAAGACTGCATGTGTGTTTGCTCCTTGAATATAAAACACGCACGCGCACAGGACATTTCGTTACGTGACGATTTCTACCAATTCGCACACCCCGTGAGCCGCGTTAGGAACTTCGTTCGAAAAAATAACAAATTCTTCTTGGGTGAGAGTTCAAATCTCACGCTTCCATGATTTTTGTAAGTTGGTAAGGTAAGGCATTCATTCGTGATACTATATATGCGGCTAATTATGGACTTGACGTATCGTTCCTGGGAGGAAACCAGCGTCTAGTAGAGTACACACAAATTAACTCAACAGCTATGTTTAATTAGAAATACAGTTGAAAAAAAACAACTATATTTTAATTTAATTAGGATTGGCGTACCAACCAAAAGGATATAATAACTACGCTAATATCATTTATTTCTACACTAGAATGTAGAAAATTATAAAAAAAATATAGAGAATGCTCTATTAAAACATACACTCAGTATAATCTACCAACTATATTTTGTAATGTAATATACGCGATAATTGTATTTTGTATTGTAAATATACGCGACGTACCGACACGCGGAACTTTCATTTTTATAATACGTATGAACACGAGATACAACTATTATTAATATTGCGGTTACCGCGTATTCCATTTGCAGTGTGCTAGATGCGAGCGCTGTAAGGGAGGGTGTAGGACGCGCGGTATCCGTCCGCGGCCGTTGCCCTCTCGTATTAACCTTGTACAGTCGCGAGCTATCGGCTTATATTGAAAAACGGTTATGGGTGCGTCTGTACGTTTATATGTAATTAAATGAGTTCGAATATTGTTTAAAAACTGTTGTACAGTCGCGGGCAGATGGATTATATTAAATACGGTTTTAGGTGCGTCTGTACGTTGATATATACTTAAATGAGTTCGAATATTGTTAAAAAACTTTTGTACAGTCGCGGGCAGTCGGCTTATATTGAAAACATGGTTATAGGTGTATCTGTAGATTTAGATATCTTTTAATGACCTCAAATATTACGTCAAATCTTTTGTACAGTTGCGAGCTATCGGCTTATAATAAAAACCATTATGAATGCGTCTGTACCACAATAAATACTAACATGAGTTCAAATATTTTTTTAAAACTTTTGTGGTCGAGAGTTGTCGGTTTGTATTGAAAAATTATGGGTGTATCTGTACGTTAATGTATCCATGAATGAGATCAAATATTATGTTTAACAACAAAATGATGACTTCAATTGAAGTGAAGTATTTAAGTTACCATGTTGTAAATGTAGGGAGTTGATTGGTATATATCCTGTCTTTTCTCGAAATATTAGCTCTTTTCAATATGTAACAACGGTTTCGATATAACATTAAATTCATTTTCATCGGTACAGTTATGAACACTTCAAAAATATGTGTTAGATTCTGGTTCCTAACGCCAGTTACGTCTTCGCCCGTACAGGCGTAACGGTGTAAACGTATAGTCTATGAATATTTATAGAAGTGCTAAATTTGATTTAAATAGCCAGTTTTAATGTCGATTTTATAGACTATCACCGGTAAAAGCGTCGAATGTTATCTCCCTTATGAATGTAAAACTATTTTATCGTCAAGTTGTTTTGGAACGATAAATAACATGTTGTGTATCATAGTTTACAGCTACAAACTATTTTATTGGTTGTTCATACCGGTTATTATAATGTAACGTACACGACAATACACAAAGCATTATCATTGTGACTTACAATATGTTCGTTAGGTCACAGACCTCGGGTCTAAATGGGCGTCAATTTGTTGGTGGCTAAGTACGATTAATCTCGTTGATAGTTACTATACTTCGGAGACCTCGTATTCACTTAGCAATAGGAAGAGCGATGTTGTGTTGATAGTGTTTTGTGTGTCCCCCTCTTACGGCTTAATCGACAGAGGTCGTTGGACTCTCTAATTAAAGTTCATTTGTTTATAGGATCCGCTTTCAAATTTTCGTTCGTTTATCGGCCTTATTACACACACCAATTTAATTAATGTGCACATAATGTAATTCGTGCATGTGACGCATGCCACCCCAGTTTAATCCAGTAAATTAAAGTTGTATTCCCTATTGCATGATTTAGTTTATATATTCATTACTATTCGTAATAAGCATTATTCAAAATTAGTGTATTTAATCATATCTCTTTCAAGTGACATTTCGTTAGGGAGCAAGAAAGTGCAGTTACTAATTTGACTAGTAATGGAGTTAGTGTTTATCGAAGCCAATTTTGAATAAACGATGACACGGAGGCAATTTGGATACATTAAGATTGCACATATGATTTATGGCATAAATTATTTTGTGACAAAATATACACCAAGTAGAGAGGAGTTCATGCAAGAATTGTAAAGGCAAGGGATCTCTTTATGGCAAGAATACGAGAAGTCTTCGCTGATGAAGATTTACTACCACAAGACTGCTCGAAGATGCTCTTTGGCCAAGAGTGTTATACCTCCACGCCAAATAGCCACTTTAAGCAGTCTTCGTGGTGAACTTCGTGTCTTGAGTTACGAACAGGACGGTGCATCGTTGGATGTTCCAGTTCTTGAACAATTGGTAAAGATTTGATACATTCATTATTGCTAATGATACATATAGCCATCGAGTAGACATTACTAGATGTTTACATATCGTTCGTTATTGCTTAATTAAGATAATAGCAGTAGATGTAGGCGTATATTGTTTATAAGTAATCAGCAACCATAGCACATGGTACATTTAAAACATCTGCGACTTCAACAGTATGGTCGGACGATCATTAGAAATACAAGTAGTGAACTGAGCACGTCGTAACACTGTTTAAAAGGCGCGTGTGTATGTATTACTCGTTTGTCTTGCACGCACTTGCATTCATAAGCTATGTTAAGAATGTGGATTATAATGTTAGGCACCACCTCGCATCCCTAATGCGAATGTTTTACATGTAACCTTCGCTCGCTACTTTGCCCGCGTTAGGTTTCATCGTTTCTTTACTTTTGTATCGTGGCGTGATTGATATGTTTTAAACTTTTTTATATTATCTAATGTGATGTTTAATGCTAGAAGTAACCCTGTCTATTTAGTTCACAACCAGTCTACTGTGATGTCACATACATCATTTTTTCAAACAGTGCTTTCTGGTTATGAGATTTTCAGATTTTATGTTTTGGATGATAATACAAGAGTTAGTTTACTGATGTCATTCGTATCAAATGAAAGTGTTCGTTACGAAGATTACGAAGAAGTAAATTCGATCGATAATCTTAGACTCGAAAAAATATTCATACATACAGTCGGTAACAGATCAAGTCCCTGAATTCCTACCTCTCGAATGTATGAGTATTTATATGTGTAATACTTAACGTCCCATAATCTTACATCTCGTTTTTAGAGACCATCCCGTTTTTCGGTTCTTCGTATCGGTGTCCCCGAGAGTAAAGTCGGGATATGAGATTGTCCCTCTTTCGAAACCGTGATGGTGTTAATTAAGGTCAATATTTAATGAAATCGCCAAAATTATTGTTGTTTAGTATAATCATTAGTTTAAATAGGTGTAGGCATAGATAGGAGTTGTAGGTGGAAAATAAAGTGCACTTAGTTACTCCTAAGTAAATAAATATTTTTATTTTCATTTCTTTGTATACTTACATTGAGTTCTGCTGTTGTTGATGATTAAATCAGAACGTGATACGTTATATTTTTTCCTAATAACTTGCTATATAAGGATGGTGCCCTCATAGATCAAACATATGACAAAAGTGTCTCTCATGGACACAAAGAGTCCCTCAGGAAGAATCTCTTAAAAATAATCTATTTTTTATATATGAATGAAGTAGCAAACCAGCATGCAGTCCACCTGATGGTAAGTGGTTGTTGCCGCACATAGACATCTGTAAGAAACTTTATATAGCACAGGGGTTTTATCTGAAGTCGGTCACAGATGCGCTGCTACTCTTGAGGTCTAAGATGGTGGCCTCATATATAAGTGTGCCGGTAACCTCACCTTTCCAGCGAAACGCAAGAACTGCTTCGCGCTAGAAATAGGTGTGCCGGTGGTACCACCCTGGTTGAACTACATATGTTCTACCACCTGGCAATGCTGTTATTAGGCAGAAATAGTTGTGGTGCTTTCGGGGTTGAACCACTAATAGATCTATCATCTATGTTTCTTGTGAACGTAATAAAAATATACATAGATACGTTTGTATTGCGATCTTAGAAACTGGGTCCCTTGACGCGCGATGTACATTGAGGTATGCAGTTACGTTCCAAGATATTAACTATATTGTCATATTGCAAGTAGTGTGGACGGGATGGTAACAATTCAGGACACCGATTCTCGTTGACGGTTGAGTGGGAGGCGCCCGCATACTTGTATAAGTGACTGCATGATGCTTGAACTATACTCGGTGTAACGAGCAAAAGTTGCTGATTTTGTCTGTGTCTTACTGTTCTTCTAGAATTTCTTGTCTACAACAACAACAACGCTTTCTACACCCTATGAGTGTACCACAATAGAATTTTCTCCTGTGTCGTGTGTGACCATAGACACACAAACACCCAGATCCAGAACAGTAATCTAAACACATTCACATTTCTGTCTGGCCGAGGATCGATCCCCGGACCCGCTGCGTGGTAGACCGGTATGGTGACGTAGCGCCACGCGGGTCGTCGGGCCGGGATTGCTTGTCAACCTATTACCGTCCCACTGCTGGACACGGTTCTTCTCTCAGATTAAAGGTTTTAAGTCATAGTTTACTGCCCTGTACAAGTGCGAATTGGTAGACTTCACACACTTTTCAGAATCTTTTTTTTAAGAATTTTCATGTTTACTTTATCGTAATGCAGCAATAATCTATTACGCACGTAATTTTAGAAAAATCTGTGGTTTGGGCCTAGGTTAAAAACTTCGTAACTTCGATTTGGAGGCCGAGTTTCCACCGTTCGACTCTTTGCTTTCTTTCTTCTAGGATTTCGTACATATCAAATAGTAGTATTTACCGCATACCGGTATCTAGTAGATACTAATATACGCCGCATCGATAATAGTTATTAGATAAATGTTAAATATGATTGAGAATACTTAGTTATAGTACACAATATATTTTTAACCGAGTTCAAAAAGGAGGAGGTTCTCAATTCGTCTGTATTTTTATGTTTTTATTATTTTATATTTGTTAAACACTCCGTCGGATATTTAATTGATTTGCTGCTCACAATCGTATATTTGTTTACATTACACAATCATTGTTAGGTATTTACATTGTTTCGCGATTCAAGCTGTGTCCTATGTGACAAGATGCGTAACTACATGTTTGTATTCAATATTATAGCGGAGATTAATGTAGGATAATTAGATGTGGCTTGTCAGTCACACGTGGAAACTTTTGATTTATACTTAATCCATCACATTTCCGTTAATC
>DWNE01004999.1:0-14485 GCA_018249875.1 Cecropterus toxeus | reverse complement strand
TTTCGATGTATCAAACATAAAAAAAAAATACAGACGAATTGAGAACCTCCTCCTTTTTGGAAGTCGGTTAAAAATAACTGTCAATACGGACATCTCAACTAACACAGACAGAACTTAACGCATAGGTAAAGAACCGTGCTATTATAATAACGCTTGTTTATAATAAAAATCGCGTAAATTTTTGAATAATAATCACACACACACAAAACACAATTCATCATTAAAATACAAACCAATTTGCTTGCTATATTTTCTATCGAGATCTTCAATCGCTTTCTTCAAGTCTTTCATGTACACAGGTTGCATTTCAGGATCTAAAATTTTGCCAGGGCCTACTGTTAACTTTAATAAAAAAACATATAACATATACATAGGTCTCTGTAGTCCCAGGATTCAGAAAGGCTGTGTTATATCCTGCCGTAAGAGGCAACTAAAATGGGTTGCGGGCGGTGTGAGAGTGCGCTCAAACCGTTAACACAAAAATTAATAAAAAGTAGTAAAAGGTATCATCATGAGGTAACCAGGTGAACCACCGGTTCGCCTGTTCGACCGGGGAAGTACCACGGCAACACCTATGTACTTCTAATGTGAAGCAGTTCTTGCAGTTCGGTGGAAGGGTGTGGTTGCCGGCTCGCTTAAGTATATATGAGGCGACCATCTTAAAAAAATGTCACAATTATTTTTGTCGAGATACAGAGCAGATTCTTCCTTGATCCTCGAGAGTGATAATGCATTTAACTTTTGCTTACATATGTAATTAGTTATAGAATTGCAAGCCTTCAGAAAGTGGTAGGTACGTTGTACTTACTAGGCGGTACAACCAATGTAGTTCGACCGGGAAGGTACCACCGCGACACCTACTTCTAGCGTGAAGCAGTTCCTGCATTTCGGTGGAAGGGTGTGGTTGTCGGCTTACTTATATATGAGGTGACCATCTTAGTCCTCAGTTGTAGCAACGCATCTGTGATCGACTTCAGATATGATCCTTTTTCTATATAAAGTTACCTACAGATGTTCATGTATGGCAGGAACCACTTACCTTGAGATGGGCTGCATGCTCGTTTGTTACTTGACTCTTATAAAAAAGTGAGAATTTCGGTAACTTCGAGTCAATAACTAGCAAGAAATATTCGAGTCAATAACTGGCAAGAAATAGAAATAAAGCTGAGCCAACGAAGTAAAAGAGAGTATGAACATTAAATTAAGTTAGATAGAAAAAAGTAACGTGAAACATTATTTAATATAAATATGAAATAATTATGAAATAACCTAGTATAAATCTTAAATCGGATTAATTACATATCAATGTTATATTAAGGCATACCTGATGAAGACACTAACGGTGGTATAGGTATGTGAGTTGTTTCTGTCATATTCGTAGCAGCAGAACGAACTAGGTTGGTTTAAAAATATTATGTTAATGTTAAGATTATTTATTTATTTACAGATTTTTGCAATGTATTAATAGCATGTATTTAAAAGCAATTGTCATTGAAGTTTGAAGCTAAAATGATAGAATAATTTAAATAATATTATAATAACAACATTCCATACCTGCTCGTTTTTGTTTATCTGAAATATTAAATGGAAAATATAATTATTTAATTAACAAACGACAGAGAGTAAATTACAAAGTAACATCAGATTAACACACATGATGATGTTTCAAACTATTAGCAGCATTTTTTGTCTAATATAGAAGCAAATAAAAAGGAAAGAATTGTATAACAAAAAGAGATCTAGGGGCACGGTAGTGCCCCCACCAAGTCGAGCGCGAAGCAAACATTTCCGAACCAACCATTACTGGTAAGACTTTTACTGATTTCTTTTTGTTGACATAGAAGTACCTTTCATTTGATACCCACATTAGGAAGTTATAAGTGTTATGGATAGTAAAAATAATTGTTCCGTATTTCTATGGCTTTTACATTTTGGATTTAGAATGACGTAACAAAGCGACTTCGCCTTGTCAAGCAAACCAAATGTAAGTAAAGTTTAAATCATGTTGCAAGATTTGATCCTCACGTACATAATAACTAATAAAGCGAGTTAAATTAAAGGTTGTCACAAATAGACTCCTCGAGTGAAGCGTGCATATCAGGTACATTCGTCAAATGTAAGACATATTATTTTTTTTATAGCGAAACGCTATATCAGCTGCTAAATGTGCATGATAGTGTATGCACAGATGTATCAATATAAATTATTAGCTATTAGGAGTCTATTTTAATGCTTCAGTAACTGTGCCACGCAGTTCACCCACGCAAGGAAAGTTCTCAAAATGAAAATTATTTTCCCGTTTTTGCAACATTTTTAGTTACTGCTCCACTCTTATTTGTCATAGCGTGATGTTATATAGCCTAAAGCCTGCCGATAAATTTACTATTCAACACAAAAAAAAAATTCAATTCGAAACAGTAGTTCTTGAGATTAGCGCGTTCAACCAACCAAACACTACTACTTTATAATATTTGTAAGTATAATAGTAGATTCAGGATTTCATTCATTTATGAAGCATAGCATACCCACAGCATAACACTAGAGATGTCTGAACGATTATCCTTAATCGCTCCACTTAGCTACAGTAATCGCATTATTGGCTTATTAAAATTTACAGCACTATCATTACATGTACAATATTTACAATCCTCATAAAGTGGAGTAAAATAGATAATAGTTAATAGCCTGTTATAACTGACCTGTTAGATGCGTCGGTTTGCGCAGGTGGATATAATTGAACCTTCCCCGAGGCCCTTGAACATCTGTCCCAGCTATGTCGAGATGTAGTTCAATTTGATGGTTGGGAAAGTCCGCTATTAGCAACATTTTTAATAGATGCAATTAGATGAAAACGCAATTGAATTAGAGTATAATGTTTTATTTTAATATGTCACGGGTACTCACGATATGCGGTTTTTGAATTTCTTTAGCCGATATTTCGACAGTTACATGGATCGTGGTCACGGCGAAACTCGCCGCATATTAAAATGTAACAATTCTACGAAAATATTTCTCTAAAATCATTGTATATGTTTGTCGTATTTAACATACCTGACAGTTTTTTTACGGCAGCGATATATTTTTCAAACACATCTTCTATTTTTTGCGTTGTCAGTCTTCGATCGCCTTTAAAAACAAATTAAAACTTTGCTAAATTCTTCTATACATTTCTTTACATTTGTGTTAATTGTTTATTCACTGTTCCAAGTAAGTACCCAATATTTGACCTAGGAATAAGCTTAACTGCAGTCTTCACTTAGCTATTTTGTTCCATATATTATTTTCTAATTTAAGGATTAACCACAAGGACGACGACCCGCGTGGCGGAGCGGTCATCATACCGGTCTGACACGCAATGGATTCCAGGTTCGATCCCCGGCCAGAAAGACATCGGAATGATGAATTTAGATTTGTGTTCTGGGTCTAGGTGTTCGTGTATTCGTTTTTGTATATGTCCATGGCACCCACGACACAGGAATAATTCCTATTGTATGATACTATTAGTTATTACAAATCTCGACACACCTGTTAATTACATCATTTATACTATGAAAATTACCATATACGTGACACTCCATTTTACGAAATAAAGAAAATATTGTAATGAAAACTGTATACACTATGATATTATAATGCATTTTAGGATTATGTTTTTATAATTTTATTAGAAACTTTATTGAGCTAAACATAATAGAGTGTTACGTGTTATCAAGGAAACAATAACAAAATAACAATAAAATCTGTGTGCAGAAACTCGTAACTTTAGCTACTATTATACCTGTATATTTCCTACAAACATACTTATATTCTGTGTTTATTTCATTTATGGATGTATATTTCAAGTTAGTTTCATTTATATACCGTTAAAAATCAAAATATGTAAACAAGGCAAAAATGAACGATTTGTTAAAAATAAAAGATTTGTCCGAGAAGACAAGGTATAAGAAAAATTACCGAAACATCATGCTTCACTATAAGGCTCAAATATAAACCTAAAGTCACTCAATAGAATATGGAGAGAGTTATGCTTGGAATTTTACGCGACAAAATCCGCATTGACGTAATCCGTAGACGAACGAAGGTTACCGACATAGCACAGAATTAGTAGAGTCAATTAGAAACAAGCTAGCTCATTACGTGAAATAATAATAGAAAGTGATTAAAGACATTTCTTCAAAAGAAGACCGTAGAAATGTAAATTGGTAGATAAAATGGTCAATAAAGACGTATAAAATAATTGAATAAAAAAACATATAACACTTTGATGGAGTGTTTAATGTAAAGTTTTTGTATATTTCTCGTTTTATTTTTAAAAAGTTATTATTGTCTTTTTACTCAGTTGGTGAAGTACTTTCGATATCAGTTTTTTTTGATATCTGTAATAGTTACGGAATAATCGCATGTGCACACTTAACGATTACAACCCGTATATAATAATTGTAGAGTAATATGTAGTTACTCATCGTAACCATTTGTGTTAGTATTTTAGTGATCATAAAAATTATAAAACCATTTATTTTCACATAAAATAGTTACTGCTTACCTTTGTTTATCATAAGTTTATAATATGACATAACATATATAAATACGTTTTATCAAATTAGTTACCGTAGGTCATTCAGACGAAACAACATGGCACGTGTAATTTTTGTCACTCTTAGCATAGCAAAAAAAAATCTGCAATACTTCGTAAAATATTTTTATCAAAATAATCAATATAGTCGTATAGGCAATATAGTCATGCGTGTCCGAGTAAAGAGGGAAAATAATAAAACAATATTTCAATGTTTACATATACTAAAGTGCTTTTTTTTACTTATTCAATCAACTTGTTCAACAGACGACGTCCAGATGTCAAGTAACTATGAAGCATATTCAAACAGGTTATATTACTTTGAATGTAAATACACTGAAGTAAATATTTAATATTATGACGCAAATAACGTTATCTTTAGGATTCCACAAGCGTTTATCGATAAGCGCACCGCACGCACCTTCCTCTAGAGCACGCAAGTTTTTACGGGTAGCGAAGTTGTAACATTATTATATTAAGACTAAATATACCTATATGGATATATGTATATGGATACAAATATAAAGGAACAACAAGGTGGGTTCCAGGTGGTAGAACCAACATAGTTCGCCCGGGGAAGTACCCCCGCCACACTTATTTTAACCGTAAAGCAGTTTCCGCGTTTCGATAGAAGGGCGGAAACTGCGGAAGGGAAGTGATTGGCTCACTTTTATGTGAGGCGACTATCTTAGTCCTCGGGAGTGACAACACATCTATCATCAATAATAGCTCCATGGCCTTCATACAAAAATTTTTTTTTTGCTCGACATTAATAACTGAAGCAGTAACGTTTTAACGTTCACATTTTTAAAAATAAACTTTATAATAAACTAAATAATTGAAGGTCTGGTTACATACTACAAATGCGTTTTTTTTTTTAATTTTTTATAGATAATTTTAATACGGAACCCTTCGTCCGTCAGTCCGACTCGCACTTGGTTAGTTTTATTTGTATTTATTTTTACATACTGTTGCTAGAATTATTTAGAATTTTAGTAGTCTACTCAAAACGAGTCTACTTCCTGTCTGTGTTGGCGCCTCACAATTATCTATTAGATCGTCATTAAAATTATTGGCCTTGTAAATATTTCAAGTTCTACATTAAAAACAATTAATTTGTTTAGGTAAACGGGTTTGTTTGATCCACTTTAATCGACTTCATGCTGTGGTCATGATTTTATTATTACGTCTAATAAATAGCCCATTACGTATACATAATGTATTATGTATGTTTTTTATTAGCGCACAAATCTAATTAAATTGTGTCTATTGGAAATACGCTTATATTATTTTATATTGTATGATATAAAAGGGAATTATGACGATGTTTAAACTTGTTATATAACTGTTTGTGATACCAATGTCACACATTTATTTTTTAGTAATAAAAGATGGCGCAAAAGTATTTTTTTGCAAATGGCGGTAAAGTTCAGTAGTAATACACTTCAATAACTATACTCCTCAAGAACGCATTTTTTAAAGAACTAAAGTGTCTCATTTATTTAAAAAAGAGGAAAACAGACAAAAAACATCTTTTGCGCCATCCTATACAATGAATTTTCTCTATATGTTTTCATTGTTTCACTGTAAAGATATTTTTGATTACAACCCGATTGATTATTTATATCGTCGTAGCACCGCGATTTTATACGTTACTATGACTCAAATTTACCTAACATATCTGTGCTGTACCGTGCTTTTATATATAACAGAGCATCAAAGAATAGAAGCAAAAAAATCAGATATTGCTTGTACTAAACCACTTATGAACATTAATACAACTCTGTATAATGCACACCACATCTGTATCAGTTTTACAACTGTGGTTTAGTTAAGGAGGTGTTAGTGCTGTCTTAATTAAATGTAGTATTGCATAAATGATATTTGTAAGGAAAAGCTACGCGTCTATAGTCGACTTTATTCAATTTTCTTATCTTTTTAGATTGTTTCCAGGTGACCAACGTCACGTAGTTTACGAAAGAAAAACACCGGTCTAATTGCGGCCACTTTTTCAATGATACCTTAGCTAAATTCAATTGTATTCATTTTTCTTTATTTATATAGAGATTATTCCCATAGTACTTTTTTAACATCATTTAGCTTCTTCTGCCTTGGAGGTGTTTCATCGAAGAAAGAGGCATTGCAAAAAACTTTATAGTTACAACAACACTATTTTATCTAACTAAAGGACCGTTAACGATTAATTAGTGCCGTAAATTCAACTTTAATTATATACTTCATTACTCGAATTTTATTACCCGACTTCGTCAAAAGAAGGGTAATGATTTTAGAGAGTTTGTATGTATGTTTGTATGTCCTTTTCTTTGTGCACGCGCTACAGACAAACGGCTTGACGGATCGTGACTTATGGCATATCATTAGAATCGTCTCAGTTTGCAAAGTGTCATGCTATTTTTAAAAATAGCACCTGTAAATAGGAGAAAAAAGGAGAGAGAAGGAAAGATATGGGTATCAAATGAAAGCTAGTAAATAGACCATTCTGAAAGTATATATACCATATCTATTACTTTTAATTTACTATTTTGACAAAAACTCAAATAAAGCGTTTAATTAAATATATCATTATGAACTTACGTTATGTTACTAGTCTTGAATTTTAGTAACACGTGGAACCAAACTTATTCCTTATCGATTTTGAGTGTAGTTCGTTCAAAATCGTGTGTGCACCGAATTATATATAAAACATTTAATAAGAATCGATAAAGTTTATTACTGTACAGAAATTATTGCCCTCGTGGATCTCGATAGTTGTCGTTATTTCAAAACGTACCTAATATTGTTCTTATCGTCGCTAGTGCAACGACAATCGTGAGAGCGCCCGACCTCATGTGTGATGATGTACTGCGATTTGTATACCACTAGGCATAAAGGCAGTGACGAAATAGACTGCTAATACTAGAAGGCAAAATTAGGTGTTTCTTTATAGCAGTGATTTTTAATCTTTTTCATGACTCCACCCCCCTTTTTACGATCCCCTGACCATTTTTAGGGTTCCGTACCCAAACACATCGCTGTCCGTCAGTTCGTCAGTCCGTCTGTTTGTCTGTCCGTCTTTCTGTCGCCAGCCTGTATCACACGAACCATGATAGTTAGACAGTTGAAATCTTTACAGTTGCTGTATTTCTCTTGCCGCTATAACAAAAAATGCTAAAAACTAAATGAAATAAATATTTAGAGGTTTCATGTATGTTATAAATATTTTATCCCAAACACAAAACACAAAAATGTGATGCGTTCGCATTATTATCCGAATATAAATATATATAAATATTTACATACGTAAAACAGTTTGAAAAACACTGGTTTATGAAAATGACGTTTTGTAAAATTAAAGAACACTTTATGGAGGGACTAATGGGTCACGTCATGATCACGTCAATTTTAGTTCTTGAGAATGAATCTTCATTAGGAGTCTCACTGGTTACTTCGTCCCGGACTACTAGTAATAAGAACGGAAATCCACAACTAAAACTAGAAACTAGCCTTACATTTTGTTATCTGTGGCATTGTGAGTGGGCACTATTTTTTTTACGATTTTTTTAGATCTACATATCTAACTAATATTACAAATGTATTTTTTTAGGATATAACTACATTCTTTTGTATATTTTTTTGTCGGATTTAAGTAGCAAACGTGAAACGCCCGTGGGCATCTGTAAACAACTTTTTATAGAAGCAGGGATCTATTTTAAGTCTATCACAGATGCGTTGCTACTCCCGAGGATTGAGATAGTCACCTCATGTATAAGTGAGCCGGCAACCACACCCTACCACCGTAACGCAAGAACTGCTTCACGCTAGAAATAGGTGTGGCGGTCATAACTCCCCAGTCGAACTACACTGGATCTCCACTTCTATTTTCTACACGGAAATACCATTGGTTGGGTCTCGCAGAAATTTGGAACACAATGTATGACCTAGATTAACATATTATTATTTGAAACCCAATGTATGAGCTAGATTAACATGTTATATCGGTAGCGGGTGAAGCCGTTCAAATAACCTGGTTCACTATATTTATTAGTATGAATTTATACAGTAACGAAACAATACTCGTAGGGTTGAAATATGTTGCCTTTATTTATATGAAAACATACATTTTAAGACAGATTTTAAGATAATACTTATAGAAAATAGTTAAAAAAAACAAATAAATATGTACCACATTTGAATATAGGCCTAAAAGTGAGGAACGTCAAAATTACCACAACATTGCATGTACCCATACATAAAAAATCGATTGCTTGTTTCAATACATGCTGTATAAGGTTAGAACAAGTAAGCAAATCATACGATATAGACTATTTATTTAGATAGTATTTACACAGTGGAATTTCTGAGAAAGACAAATGTTACTTAGGAAACATGTTTATTCGTAGAATGATCTTTATATATCTTTTGTATTAATTACAGAAAAAAGATTAATGGTTTAATTACTTTGTTTTTTCTTGTTCTATTTATTAAACGCAAGTTTTTCTGTTGAACACAACGACAATATTTTAATGGCAATGCTTAAAGTAACAAGGGATTTTTAAATCATAAAGGGTTCTATCTAAGGTTACCGATATTTTTTTGTCAAAATATAATAAATTCCTAAAAAGTATATAATAACTTTATAATAAAGTGTAACCGAAAAAATATTGTGTTATGGAAAAGCAAAAACGGACAAAAATATACTTTTTACTTATTTTTTTAATAATAGCTATATTATTTGCATTTGCGTTCAATTTCTAAATTAATGTGAAATTAAATTTCATAAAGATAATGCTATTCTCATAAATATTAAATATTAATTACGATGCATTTGTTGTCTTTAATTTTCTATAGAATTTTAGCATACTGTATATTTTTCTACAGTATGTCTGTGTATGCAGACACAAAATATAGTACAATTTTGAAAATATATATAATAGAATATTTAATAGAATGGCAACCCTTGTTCTAAACCCTTTTCACTATTCAATTCTTAACTCTTTTAACTGTTTAATATTGCACATATTTACCTACATAGATTCTATCTCAAAATGCAATGACCAAAAATATAGATTTTCTTAGGAACACATTAACATCGTATTATTTATCCTTTCTTTCTTGCATACCCATACATATAATAAAAATGTACGTTCTGCATATCTGCACATATAATCCACAAAAAAGGTAAAGACTAGTGACCATTAGAAATAATACAAATTTCTATTATTTTAGGAGGATTTTTCGTGTATTTGAAATTACAGCAAATCAAAAAAATATATATATTAGATGTACTATCGAAAACATATCGCTGAGTTACAAGAATAACCGCACAATTCAAAATTAATTATTTTTCATTTCAAGATACATTTTTGTTATAAGATATGTAAAACTAATATTTAAATATTTTCAATGCATTATGTAAATATTTCACTTATTTTAACTTTATTCATAAAAAAAATTGAGAACCTCGCTCTCCTGTAAAATTAGCGTTTTAATTTTTTTTTATAAAAGCATGGAAAAATATTTGATTTGTATTATTATTAAATCCAAGCAGCGATATACTCAGTCTATTGTATCAAAGTAATTAGTATTAGCTATTATTTTAGTTATATCGCAAAGGGGAGGAAGAAATGGTTTATCCAACCGATGACGAAAGCAGAGCAATCTGGTGGCTTATTTAGAAGGATTTCTATGCAAATTTAATTACATCTGTTACTGCACGAGACCACTAACGAAGTACGCCATTAAAATGGTCTGATAATCGACATAGTGACATTAAAATTTTGATGGCGTTATACGTAGCATGTATGGTGTAACAAAAAAATGATTAAAAATGAAAAACCGATTACTGAAAAATAGCGCTCTAAAAGTAGGAAATAAAAAGGCATATATGTAGATGTTCAAGGACATTCTTAAATATATATTATACACGCGACCTTCCCTGGCTTTGCACGGGTGCAACTATATTGTATGCTGATAAGCAATACAGTGTCAAGCCACACAGACTTTATTTAGAGAAAATGTAATTATTTATGTATAATTTAAGAAATATTGGATACTCAATTGGTATGATGAAAAACAAATAAACTTAATATATTTTTTTGAAAAACACCATATTTTTTCATATTGCGGAATGTAAAACACATTAAAATATTCGAAACTCGTTATAATATTAATACATTTTTTCCGTATTTATATGATTTAAGCGACTTGAAACTCTTTTGTATAATGTAAAGTACGTGACGCATTATTGCGACAAGTCGAAATCTCTAAACAGGAGTTTTTGAGGGTTGACACAATATTGCTTATCGGTGTCCCTAAATATACTACTTACTGTTCTTATATAAATGTTTCACAGCTTTTTGTCATTAGACAATGTGTTTATTTACGAAACCACATTAGAAACCTCTTAAATTATCATTATTTCTCTACACTTAATTATACACATAAACTTCCTCTAGAATCACTCTATCTATGAAATAAAACCGCATCAAAATCCGTTGCGTAGGTTAAAGATATAAACATATATACGGACAAACAGCGGGAAGCGACTTTGTTTTATACTATTTAATGATATGAAATATGTCTCGATATGAATATAATGGTATGCTATGATTCTAACTATGAGGATAAAGTGGGATGCGACGATTTGGGCTTACTATTGTAACAATGATCCATTGCTCTCTCATTCTCACAGATGTTTCTTCTTAACTATATAATAATGCTATATAAATAAATAGGTTCCATCTGGGCATAATTTTATTAAAGTACCCTGTCTACTTTAGATTCGTATATTCGTAATACCGTAATTTTCAATACAATGTAAAATATTAAATAATTTATAAAGACTTTGCCACAGAACATCCGTGTTCATCGATTTTATTAATCTCCGTCCCGTTAAGGAGGCAGGAAATGGTTACAATTGATAATAGCGTTAAGACAACTGAACTATTTTAGTCGATCGTCCATAACATTTCTCGATACTAATATGTGCCTGGAGGAAACCACGATGCACAATCAAACAAAACGCTGGTAATAATCATTAATGCAAGTTATTGTAGGTTATTTAGTTAAATTGAAATAAGAAGGAACTCATTATAAGCCATGCCTATAGGCTATTATGAATTATGTAAATTTAATGAGGATTATAGAAGTGTTTGAATAGGGTACAATTTTGAAATAACATTTTTGCTAATGTCGACGATATATTGTTAACGATACTGCGATGATACTAACCCTTATTTTTTCTTATAAAGTTTATAGAGTGCTCCTATATTCAGTGTCAAAATCGAAGCAGAAGATCTTTCTAGATATTTACCACAAGTAAAAAAAACTTTTTTATTACTATTAATTCCGTCATAAAAATTGTAAAGTGTTTATAACTGACAATATGTCTATAGATGTAATATCAATTCCCTATTCATGTATAATTCATAATTGTTTGCATGTACTAATAGTTGTATGAGCTTGTATTATAAACCTTCGATGACTAAGTTGCGGGCGGTAGCAAGCGGTGTAATTATAGTATCAAACCACTTCCAATAGAAAACAGTTCAAGTATGTGTATTATATAAGCAAATGACTACCACATATTTTACACGCTTAAGGCTTGTCCATTAGCGTTGTAACATCGATGCATATTATTAGCAATAACGCCCGATATGAAGACATAAATAAGCCAGTAATTTCCTTTACTACAGCGCGATCGACAGAATAACAGTTTAGCCTTATATACTAAAATTCAAATTGGAGTGGAAGCTAAGTACCAGGCATTCAAAGAGCAATAGCGTCTATTTTGGTAGCATAGCACACGGCACCATGTAAGTCGCGCGCATTAGACCGCTTCCCTAACAAAGCAGCTCGGAGCCTCGCACCAGCTATTGTATGAGCTATTTGCCTTATCCGTGCCGCGCGTAATCACACCCGCTCCCGGTAACTATGCGGTGTGATAGTTTTGATACATTTGCAATTTATTAATAAGTAAATTAGGTTTATTCTATAATGTAGCACTTTAGATTATGTAAAATGTCTTTCGTTACTACTGTATATTTGTAAGTTCTTATGTTGATTCCTTTTCTTAGTATTTTATATTATATACTGTTTGTAAAGAACTTTTAGAAAATTCATGACTTATTCCTCTTTTTTTGTTAGTATTTCTTAAATACCTAAAAAGACTAATCCAGTTTGACAGGATAAAATGTTTTTTTTATTATATAAAATACTCTTAATATATGTTCTAACTGAGTGTATTGTTTGGGTTCTCCATAGATGTTTCCCAGAGAATCTAGGAGATGCACAGAGGCGTCTTTTAGTTTTAGTCTTTTTATGTACCTACCGCGGTTATCAATAGGAAATGCTTCAGAAGACTGATGGATGGATGAATAAATCCAGGGGCGGATCGTGACTTTGTGGAGCCCTGGACTAAATCTACTCGCCCGCCCGGGGCCCTTTTCTCTACGGTGATGTAGTGTATAGGACATATCAGAAAAAAATCTGATATTTTTTTTTCGTTACACGTAACGCCTTAATTACGATTCGTCTATTATTATTCTCAACAGGGGCTGGGGGGGCCCCTGTATCCACGAGGCCCTGGGCTGAAACTCAAAAAGCCCATAGATAGGTCCGTCCTTGAATATATCTCATAAATTGCGATGATCGAAAAAAAAATACCCAAAACATTTAATAATCTAACGTTGCTCATGTATATTCTAATCAAAATCCTAGTGTATCCGATGCTTCGTTCATTTTAGAGGCGCACTACAATTGGTTCCATGTACGTCTGGCCAGCGGCGATGCACCATTAGACCACTTCCTCAGAGGGCTCAGGACCTCCTAGCCAACAATTGTGTGAGCTATTTGCCTTATCTCAGCGAGCGCAATCACACCCGCTTGCAGTAGCTACACTGATTATGTGGTTTTGATATTTTCATGAGTTCTTGTGACATCAATGAATACTTTTGGGTCTGAATTTAGGTAATCTTTAGTAGTAACTTATATCTATTGACTAGCTTTTACCCGCGGCTTCGTTCGCGTTAAGAAGTACAAACTTTCATCCCCTATTTTATCCCTTTGGAGGTAGAATTGTTCAAAATCCTTTCTTAGCGGATGCCTACATCATAACATCTACCTGCATGCCTAATGCCAGTGGTTTGGGCGTTTATAGATCACTATTTCAGTCACCTTTGAGTTATATATATTTAGAATTTCTTGTATTTTTTCTTTTATTTTATATCTCTTGAATATTTTTACTGTGGTAGGTATTCGTCTTTGCGTTTCTTCAATTAAAAAGACATTTAATTGCAGCTGAATTATTTCGGATGACTCTTTAAGAAATGTTTTTTTTTGTTTGGTCCATCATTGTACTCAAAAATCTAATCTAAAGTCACTTTCTACTTTCATGATTCAATTACTGAATCTTTCGGTACCTTGACATTCAAATTAAAAAATCGCATACAAAATTCAAAACGAAAGCTCTTGGCTATTATTGCAGAGGAAATAATTCGAAGGAAATAAAGAGGTACAGTGGCAGGGATATGTAAATTGACATGTGACACAAGAGCCACATAAAATAACGAATTCTGTAATGGACATTGTATAGCAATATAACGTTTTAAAGTTTGCAATTCCACTTTTAGTGCCAACTCTAAGAAAGATTTCTCTCGTATACACATTAAACGGCCGATGTGTATTCTGTACGCAATAATGTTATTCGCATTATACGCAACATTAATTTTCACTTAGAGTACGCTAGTGTAACATGTATCTAATTTACATTTACATTGTAGCTTTTACGCTACACATTCAATAATTTAACGCAATTGTTTCGTATGTAACTTATCCGTATACAGTACCATTAGTACGAGTTTGTCTTGTTTTTCCAGACAAGATTGAGTCTTGTTTCTGCCCATACATCTACAT
>DWNE01004998.1:0-14485 GCA_018249875.1 Cecropterus toxeus | reverse complement strand
GTGTCCTATGATCACCTAGGTGATATCACCTGGGTGATCAAAGTGGAATACTCCACAAAAGAAACAATTTGACCACAGAGACGAAAGTTATGCTCCTGCGTCCGCGCAAATTTCGTAAAAAGGGGTCCAAAGTTTTTGCATCACGTATTATTATAAAGTTAGGATAGTAACTACTTACTGCATTCATTTTTATGCACACTGCAAAAATTAAAATATCATACATCATACAATAAGAACGAAAGAGACCGAACTCAAAATTTCGGAAATTCGAATTAAATACTTGAAACTGTTTCTCATAACGGTGTCCATCGTCTACCGAATTAACAAGTGATGATTGTGTGCTCATAAAGAGCAAACATAAACGTTACGTTTAAAAATCTCCCCAAAGTTGGACCCAAATTCGTATTTAAAATAATACAAATTTCTCATTAACTCTCTTTATATTGACATGTTACTAGTAGATTAGTTTTTATCACAACTTTATAGTCTAAAAAAGTATGACTTATTACATCTTATAAGCCATTCCTTTCCTCCGCAGTCGTTTACTTATGTTAAGCTTTTTCCTTCTTAGTACGTCCTATTTTAATAAGTATGCAATATTTTTCTTCTCTACCTAGAATCACATCAACAAGTAGTAAACAGCAATCAATTTGATTTATCCACCGTAATCTTGCCGATTTAATATCTAATATCCTCTTGGAGCTCATTTTTTCCAGCAAATAATGAGCATTCGCCTCACTTATGATACCATTAGATGGCTATAATTATAAAATAGATCAGTCCTCATGTTTACACATTACTCCACGACTACATCTCCATCGACCACTTACCTTTGAAATACCAGTAGTTTGATTATGAAGCTTAGGGTTGCCACAAGTAAAATTTAAAGCCAAATCATTTAAGTTTTAAGCAACAAGTGTAGGAAAATAGCAGGCAGGATACAAGTTATTTGAAAATAGTTTACCAGTACAGTTCGAACGGGAAGATATAACTAGAAGTGGTTCTCTCGTTTCGGTTGATGGGCAGTCCTCATGAATTCAAATAGTAACCAATCAAAGGATCTCCGATCTGTTAGAATACCTAAGCCTGCGGAGCCACATATTCCTTTGCGTGTTTTACTGCCTTTACAATGGCAAGGTTCTGTGAAAATCTATGACCAGATGCTAAAATCATCCTCCCGCCACCTTGCAAACCCTGGAAAAATGGGATTCCATCCTAAGTGCTTCATGTTTCGATTTACACGTTCTTTTTACCAAGACCATACAAGATGTAAAATATGTTTCCTCTTTGGGTATTTTTGAGCTTTATTACCAGAAGAGCTCTAGGATGCAAAAGAGCTATTTATAAAACCGGCGACACATTGGCAATTCCTTTGGATTACAAATGTACAAAGGCGACTGTGATTAATATGAATCAGGTAGCCCGTGTGTCTTATCGTTAGGTTTATCTATAAAAACGGTGAAACAATTATTATTTATAGAGTTAGATACAGATGTCCATAGGCGGTAGTGACCACTTAACGTCAGGGGGACTTCTTGCTCGTTTTAATTTAACAAAATATTTTATTAAATATTCAATACATACTGACAACCTTTCGTCGACGAGATTCTTCAACTACAGCATATCAGATAGGATATAAATCTAAATCTAACTAACTTTTTCCATATTACGTCCAGTAGCGATCCTAGCGGGCATAATTAAGACTAAAGATATGCCATATCAGGCTCAACGGTTCATTAAAACTAGCAAAGCGCATCTATCACTGATCGATTGCTCGATAACGGAAGTAACAAGAAACGTGTAATGTAAGAACATGATCGAATGTATAAAGTAGCATATATAAATCTCCCCGCCTTGTAATAGGTCAGCAATACAGTTGCAACGCGTGTTGGAATTGTGGTTGTATATTATTAATTGTAATCATCGTACGCTGCAACGGTAAGGGAAAAGTCGTGTGTTACGTGCGTAAAATATATCCGTAGGTTATCATGTGTAAACACGGCAAATCGGAGATTTTTAAGGGAGCTTGATTAGGCTAGATAGCGACAAAAAGTCTTTCTATAAAGATATAGAAATGTAGTTACCGAAATCGTAGCCGTCGAAATTAGTCGAAAATGGCGAAAAACAAGATATTTTTTTCTGAAATTCTGTCGCCCTCTTGAGCATTAAAGTCACTAATGAGTGTATCCAGTCCATCGTTTTTGTATCATATCTGGAAGGTTAAGTAATTTTACAACCACTTTTTGTGCGGAGATTTTACCTCCTTAGCCATCCTCTGATTCCGCCTCTGCCCCAAACCGTTTTTACCAACGTTATTTTTTATTATTTTGATTTCTCTGATAATTTTGTTAATATTTTAATTTTAATGAACAAAAAAAGGACGGTATAGTTGAATTCTCTGTTAATTCGTATATAAGTAAATATGCATTTCAGCTGCAATTTGTTGTCCATAACGTAATGTCTATTTGCGTCAAACAATACCATAGTATGACCATTATAAGTAAACGTCACGTAAGTAAACGTAAGTAAGTCAGGTCTTTAATTGAGTTACATGTGTCCTGTATTACACAGTGTAGCAGTGTACGTCTTTAAGAAATAAATTAACCTTACGTATACGGAAAAGTTCACAATTAAGTCAATTCTTCAATTGAGTCATAAGTTACTCTACAATAATACCTAATAATTTATGTTTACTTTATTGCATTGGACAGAGTAGCAGGTTCTTAAGAATTAAATAATACTCTGATCCTTGTACGGAAATATTCACAATTAAGTCAGTTCTTTAATTGAGCCACATGTGTACTGGACAATAATAGTAATTTATGTTAAGTTTGAACAGTGTATCACGTCCTTAAGAATCAAATAATAGTAATAGTATGATCCTTATACGGAAAAGTTCACAATTAAGTCAGTTCTTCTGAGTCACGTGTGCATTCTACTTAAAGCGCATCAAAGTCGTGTGGTCGTGTCGCCAGGTGATTTATCGTAACCGTCTAATTTAATTGATCGTGCCGATTCATTAGGGAGCGTATCGTAACTCGGCACAATGGTCGCTATATCCTTATCCGTTAACCCCTGGCTTTGGCTATGACGTGCTCTGTTTCAATCAATTAAGGTCAATCAATGAAGCTTAATTATTAAGTTTAGTATAGGCTGAGAGCCGGTAAAATATTGGTTCGTGATGACAGTTCTAGTTTTTAGCTGACTGCGTCATAAAGAGGGTAATGTTTGTCGGGCGTATACATTTATGTATGTATATATTTTGTATACTCGGGTAATTATAATCCTCTGGGCGTTGCCGACTACGTTTAAAAAATGATAATGATGGCTGAAAATTATATAAAACGTATTGATGAATTTTAACGTGACATGACATTGGCTTCTTCTTAGTTATGTAGTGACAAAAGTAATATAACGATCAAAAGTTAAATATTTTAACGCAAAGTTTGCTTTGATGAAATAACTTTATAATATTTATATTTAAGTTTAAGAACATGTGTATATACCTATTGTATAAAATTATGAAAAATATGAGTGTACTCATATTAGAATATAGAGACATGGTTTGTATTCTGTAAGAACTATGTAACCTATTCTCGTATTTGAAAATTCGCCGCCGCCCTCCGGATTAAAGCCCTTTTATATATATCTCGTCAATTATTGTCCCACTGCTGGACACGGGTCTTTTCTCAGCATGAGAGAGTTTAAGGACATAGTCTACCGCGGTGGCCAAGTGCGAATTGGTGGACTTCACACACCTTTGAGAACTCTTTTTTCTTTTAGAGAATTCTCAGATGTGCAGGTTTCTTCACGATGTATTCCTTCACCGAATTAAATTCTAATACGCACATAATTTTAGAAAAATCAGTGGTGCGTGCCTGAGATTCGAACCTCGGACCCTCGATTGAGAGACCAAGTTTCAAACATGAGCTATCACTGCTCACCTCTGATATAATTAACATATATTATACAACCAAACCAGATAAACCAGTTTAAAAAAAAACTCATCACACAGGGTATCTTCTGCTGACCCAAGACATATAAGATTGAATATGGAAAACCGAGGTTCCGGCTACGCTACACATGTTATCTGGCAAGAAACACCACAATAATGCATATGTAGTGATCTTGTCGCTTTACATACCCGCAACACTATATTCAGACGCGAAAACTATTTTTTGTCACCTTCTTATATGTCTGTACAAAACTTTTTAGTGTATGCGTTACACGATTTACATAGATACAGGATTTTTCTTTGAATTGAAAAGGAAGGCGCTACTTTAATAACAAAATAATTAATTGTTAAGGCATCCAGAGCTACTATAGGTAACAACTAGTCCTAAACAGTAAAATTTAAGTGTTGAACAAACTTAGCCCTCAGTAACGCATCTGAGACCAAATTTGAGTATGACTGATATTATCTGGGGTTATTTTCAGATGCCTATGGGGAGGGGGGGGAAATTTTGACCACCATCAAGATTGAAAAAAACGCTTTCTGAACTCATAGCCCCACACTAAGGGTATTTTCTCCTGTTTCGTAGACGACGACAAAGACGTATACATAAACTCCCAGACCTAGAACAGGATCTAAATTCATGATTCTGATGTCTGGCCGAAGATCGGACCCGAAACCTACTGCATGTCAAACCAGTATGGAGACCGGTCCGCGACCCAAATAGTCGGATTGCATGCTTATTTGCTCAATATATAAAAATACTGCTATCATCCATCAATAATTCCCAGTACAAACAATAAATTGTCACCGCGTCATGAGTTAAACGCTTCCTCATGACTCTAAATATGAAATGCGATGATGAAATTACGAGCATCACGGCTGTCACGGTAAACGCGCGGTCACGGTGACGGGCCGCCGCTCGTTAGCTCGCGATATACGCCTAGAGCAGGGGTAGCGAACCTTTATGTATTTACATGCTATTTTTGCCCGACTGCGTCAGAAAGAATGTTATGTTTTTCTAGCATATGTGTATAATGTATATGTATGTATGAAAGAATATATGTATGTTTGTTTGTTCATATGTATGTCTATTTCTTTGGCACGCGCTACAGCCCAAACGGCTTGGCGGATTATGACGTTACACATCATTGGAATCGTTTCATTTGCAGAGTTACATTGGTTATATTTTTTTTAGGAAGGCCGCCTGAAAATAGAGGAAATAGGGGGAAGGGATGATTTTTTTACTATTACAACAATATGGGTAACAAATGAAAGCTAGTAATTAGTCCAAAATATTGTGTCGCGTGCAATAGCGTGCCATTGATTCGCCATCCCTGGCCTAAAGGTTCAGATTCAATCGTTCATAAAATATGCTATAAATCATACTTGTATATAATAAATTCGTATACTTACGCCTTACTTGCGATTGAGCGGATTGTAATGAATGGTTGCCGTTGCAATAAGTCTGCGGTGAAATTTTGTGAAATATGTTTATAATATTTTTTTATTCACTTAAAGTAGCAGAAGAGCATGGCGTCCACCCGGAGAGTTGTCACTACTGCCCATGGATATTGGATTACAACTTTATATAAAACGGAGGTTTGACCTTTTGGTCAATCGCAGATGTGTTGCTACTCCTGAGGACTGAGATGGTCGCCTCACATGAAAGAAGTCTTTATTTAATCTCTCTCCTACATTTTACTAAAAAAATGTAATTAACAGTTATAGTAAATATTTAAACTACGTTATTTAATTTCTAACATAGCATTATTATATATAGAATACTAGATTATTCCCAGCCCAGCAGTGGGACAATAATTGGTTGACGAAAAGAATCCAATGCAGGTCATAAACTATGCACCAAATTTCAGCGAATTCGACCAATATTTTTTGCGTGAAAGTGTAACAAACATCATACAGATGTATGTACAGATGTATGTATTTCCGTTGCGCAATTTCCAATAAAAATAAAACGCAAATAAAAGGCAAGGTACAAAATCATTATTAATCTTTTTGTTAGGAAAGAAAACAGATTATGAAATTAATAACAAAATTTTCCACGTACTTAACGGGAATAAATTTTTTTATGATTGTCATTTTGCAATTATGAGCATTTGTCTAATATTTGAACAGTATTTTTGCGCCACATTTCACGGCAACTTATATCTAAAACTTCGTCTTTAATACAGCCGTGTCTGGCAACGTACCTCAATGTCACTCGAGGACCGGTAGGAAATATCAATAATAATTGACATTCAACTACATCTACAGCATCCAACTAGCAAAAAAGAGAACATTAAATTGAACGCGCCCAATAATTAGCATTAAAAAACTACATGCTACGTACTACCCGAACAAGTTAAGTGAGTCTATTCATCAAGACTCGTTCCTAGTTCGCCCTCCCGGCAACATTCCCTTCGCATTTTAGGCACATATCGTTTTTCTAAGACCTCGAAAACATCTCAGGAACTCTTACCGAACCATTTCGAATACTTTGTAGTAATAAACACCCTTAAAGACCTACATACGTAAGCGCTCAGCAATTCCAACTACCTGTAATATCCTTTAATGACCTATCTATAACAGCATAATTACGAATACCGAAACAGAAACTTGTTAAAACAGGGGTCGGCCAGAAATTGAATAAGTGGACCAGATATCGTAGAAAAGTTGAAAAAAAACACGTACGGTGCCAACTCTAGGCAAGTGAAAATGGAGCGAAATTCAATTATGGCTCCCCTTGAAATCTAGATAATTTTAAATATCCGTCTCTGCAATTTCACGACCAGAAAAAGGTACTAATATCGCTTAAGGTGCGAATGGCGCCAGGAGCGGCAGCTCAATATTAAACAATATTTGGCGGCCCAATGGTCGACCTTCCGCGGTCCGTATCCGCATCGCGATCCGCCTGTTGCCGACCTCTATGTAAAGTGTAATTTGAAACACAAGAACTGAATTTTATTTTCACAATATGTCCACATAATAAATTCCCATATCACTTCACGATGTCATAAGTCCCATAAAAGAGTTACAAATGCAAATCTAGTTGCAAGCTCACTCGCTTCCCACTTCCTGTGTAATTAGAGCCATCCAGGAGCCTGTTTCGTAATGACGCGGGGTCTGTATATCACTTTTTACGGTGGCGTGCATACGCAATTGATTCTGCACGTTCACGCGAGATCTCGTCTACTTTACTAGTTTACGTTGCACGGCAAAAAGTACGTTACCGCCATTTACACGCATCGGTAGGTACGACGGTTGGCGCCTCCAATCCCCCGCCCCACCCACCGCACGCAACCAATCACAGTAATCCACTCGAAATTAGAACTTTCCGCGCGATCACAATTACGTATGATGCGGTTTACGCGCGAATCGTGGCGGCGCCATTATTAATCTCACAAAAGGCAGAGGCATCGTCATTCAGCCTTTCGTGTGAGTATGAGATAGTAATCGAATAATCGTTATGCAACAGAAACCGCGTACGGAACGTAATTAATAACCGCAAAATCGATTAATTAAATATCGATTTTCCCTACGCGATAAAATAAACTATACGACCATAGAGATTACGTGTAATTATTTTAGAATTTAATTAATAAATAAATTAATAGATAGAAGCGCAGTACAGCGCCAATAATCAATTATTGATGGATCACTTATCATTCGCAGTCAAATGTTAAAATACTGGACATAAAGCCACCTCAATGAATGCCGACAAAAAGTTCATTGCGTGTGGTATTATAGCATTATCCGCAATTAAGGCATCGGAATGTTGGCCCCTTCTTATCAGATCCCACAAGATCGCAAGGTGGGTTGTGGTAAACCAACAGACAAGAAATATTGAACATAAACAGTTAATAAAATTCCCTTTTACAGCCAGACAGAGATCCACAAAATTGTCTTTTATCCTTTTTTTATTAGATACGTATGTCTCCCTTACCACACCCTTTAGACCATAATACAGAAGCGCTTAACACAGCTTTTATTAGGCACAAGTAGGTGTGACGGTGGTTCGTCAAGAGCAACACAAACCACATAAACAAAGGGTTTTACCACCTTTGAATTACAACTGAATCCATTATTACCGTTACTGTAATACCTATAGCTTTATTAAGGTGGGAGTACAACAGTGGCGGTCGGCGAAAATAATGATCGTTCGTTCTCACCAATCCTGAGCCATTTCAATTCAGAGGTTGCCTACAGTTTTCTTCAGATCATCAACCCACCTAATTGACGGGCATCCAGCTAGATAGTTAGGTAGGCTACCTATACTCTTGTATACCTATACTCTTCCCCAGACGTAGTCTCCAATCAAGGACTTTATTCGTGACGTTTGAACGTAAATTTTCGGCAAAGCAACAAGCAATTTTATTCAAAGGTACAAAAGGTATTAGACATACAACTATATTTGTTGTCATTAATGTTATAGAGATATAGTTTAATAAAATTATAATATAGTAAATTGTCTGTTTATAATCTTACTCGATCCCTCTTACCAAAGGAGGCATCGTTAGCAATTGATCGCAATATAATCTCAAAGCTCAATTACATCATCCGTCAATCCCCCTTCCGCTGCGAGCAATTTTGTCATTCAAAATCGTTGAAACCAGTCCACGACCCGTTATGGAATTAATTAATGGTCACTGGCCATAAGCCGATGTAAAGCGGACCTGTCTTATGTATAAGAAATTCGTTGGAAGCCCGTGCATCCTCGTGACTGCATCAGTCAAATCTGCACTTGATATTCAACAGATAACATTCGTTACGACAATCAGAGACACTGATCCCACACTTTACATCGTTCGCTGAATAAATCGCTTTTTAGGAATCCGTGCTCTGTACGGGAACTGCTCTGTAATTTTGTTCGAGGATATGTAGCTGAGATTTATCGAACGAGCTAGTTATTTGTAACAATGATGTGGTACTCCATAATTTTATATTATAAATGTAAATTTTGATGATGTGTATATGTTGCTCTTTGAAGAAAACTACTGGTCGGGTCTCGGCACCTCGATAGCTCAACACATTAAAAATTCATTTCAGTGCTAAACATGGCCGTAGCGAGCGGAACTGCTGAAATAAGCTAGTGATATGAAACTATTAGGTAACCTTTTTTTACTCTACTTATTTGACATATTTAATTTTTTCCGATCCGGCGGTAGTGTAAGAAAATATTGTAACTGTCAATTTTTAAGTGCCCCCGTAGGTCTATGCAAAATAAAAACATTTCATTTCATTTCATATATTAGAAATATATGTAATTAAAATAAAATACAGTATTATAAAGATTATCGTACGATTTTTAATTTTAAAAATTTTAACATTATCTTAAGACTTAGTGTATGACGGTTTTCTCCAAATTTATATAAATTAATTAAATTACATATTATTTATATTTTAACCTACTTTGCATTTATCGCCAGGCGGAACCTCTATTACGCAAATACACGCTTCACCGTTTATTTCTTTTTATCTTATTTATAAAAGTCATGGAATTCGATTCGCAGTTTTAAAACAAGACAATCGTCGATAAAATTGGACGTTCGGATCGTAACACCTTTACCTCGATGACACAAAAAGTATTATAGCCGCCTTATTTTAAGGCCAATAACCAACAGTATATATAACGCCCCATGTTTTAGGCCCATTTATATTAAAAACAATTTATTTTTATGCTATGTCATATCTAAATAGAATAAGATAGTATTTTAAAGTTATTTGCAAACGTGCATAATTTGTCTTATTGAGTTTAAAACTGTTGTAAACTTAACTTTGATGAAGCATTTGCTAGAAACTTTGGACACCATTTATCTATAAGATTATAAAAACGTTTATAGTGATCATAATCATAATGGGTCATAACTAGTGGCGTAGCGTGGGGGGGAAGGATTGTCCGCCCCGGGCGGCACATTTTGAGGAGCGGCAAAAAAAGATTTGGCAACCTTGTTGTTTTTGGTCGTCAAGTTATATATATATTGTCGTTTTTTTTTGTCGTCAAGTTTGATACTGTCGTAAACATTGGTAAATGGGTGGCAAGTTCAACTTCCGCCCCGGGTGGCATAAGCCCACGCTCCGCCACTGGTCATAACGTTTACCTAAAAGTTCTTTAGAAGTGAAATTTCTGTAAAATCGATGTCATTTGATCTCGATGAAACGAGAATGCATTAAAAGCAGATATCGATGCTAGTTTTATATATTTTTTAATAATAAACGTAGTAGCAAACGAAGTTTGCCAGGTGGTAGAACCAATGTAGTTCAACCGGGGAAGTACCACCGCCACACCTATTTCTAGTGTGAAGCAGTTCTTGCGTTTCGTGGAAGGGTGTGGTTGCCGGCTCACTTTTATATGAGGCGACCAACTCAGACCTCGGGAGTAGCAACGGATCTGTAATAGACTTCATATAGAGCCCCTGTTCTATATGAAGTATAGTCGCTTACAAATGTCCATGGTCGGCAGTAACCACATACCATTAGGTGGGCTGCTTGCTCGTTTGTTACTTTATCTTAAAAAAAAAAAACTTCACTGTTCGTCTATCCGTCTGTCCGCCTGTCCGTCTGTTTTTACCAGGCTATATTTCAGAAACTGTGATAGCTAAATACTAAAAACAGAATAAAATAAATATTTAATGGGGGCACCCATAAAACAAACGGGTTTTTTGCCGTTTTTATAGATAGTGTTTCGAAACCCTACGTGAGTGAGTATGACTTGCACTTGACCGATATTTTATTGATGTTTTCGCGTTCGCTAGTCAATTAAAAATATTACATTGAAAACGTACCTTTCTAATTAAATTCTTACCTTTATGGATTATGTGAATCAATTTTGGGCCATTTACACGTCAAATATTGATTCCCAATACAAAAGAGACCATTGTAATTAATCTTCGAAGTAAGTAATTAAGTTTCGGAATATAGCGCTGAAAAAAGTCGGTCGGGGCTTATAAGCTTTACGCATGAAACTTCATGAAGCAATTATGGTCACTGTTGTTCTAAGAATAAAGGTCATTTTCATTTGGCAACATGTAATATTCCAATTTGATGATATCAATTTTTATTTTATTTCGTCCCGAATTGAAACACGTTGGAAATTTTGATATGAAATCGAAAAGGTGTCGAACTTCTGAATACACGTGATTTACAAAAGGTGGGTATTATTGGTACGATTCTTACCTTATCCGGGCTTGATCGCAGATGTCAATGGATAGTGGCAATTTATCGGTGTACTGTCTGTGTGCTCGTTTGCTAATTCTGTAATATATAAAAAAGACGAAGTCTTAGAGATTTAATATTTCTAACGGGAAGAAGTTGTAGCATTTTGGTGAAAGGGTGTGATTTGAAGCTGACTTACATGTGAAGCGATCATCTTAGTCCTCGGAAGTCACATTTGTGACTGACATACAGAACCTTTGTTGTGTATGAAGGTGCTTACAGGTGCCCATGGCCGATAGTGACCACTTACCATTAGGCGGACTGCATGCTCGTTTGCGACTTCAATCTTATAAAACTAGTTACATTGTTAAAAATAATAAAACGAAAGAACCCGACTGCGCAAAACAAGTGTTTTGTACATATCTAATTTAAAACGAGTGTTTTAAGTTATAAGTGTTCGACAAAATAATGAAGTAAAAGTACTAATAATTATATATTATTAAAATTGTCTATATAGCTTTAAAAAAATAGTTCCTCCCTCTTTTTCCCCTGTTTGTAGGCGCCATTTCTAAAAATTACATAGTCTATGTCACTCTACAAGCTAAGACAATTCTAATGAAATGTCATGCGTCATAATCCGTCAGATAAATCGGAATATCGCTTTTAGATTCGTGTTATGGCATGTGTTGTGTTTGTTTATCTTTGCCTGTATCACCGACATAGAAAAAGTCCTAATATGGAGTATGAGTACAAAAAGAGTTATCTATTCAAACTTTGTCCTCTAGAATTAGGGGCCGCACATATAACGTACAAATAACTCTGAGTTATCTTTTACTTCTATTAGAACCAGAAAAAAATAAAGTTCCAAGGCTCCAAAGTACAAATTGCAGGCAAACGAAGCTGTATTTTTTCATTTTCCCCAAACAAAATAATACAATGTAATTACGAAGCTTCCTGTCAATTTTATCTAAATGAAACAGGTACGTTATAAATAGAGTCCAGAAACATAATTATTATGACAGTACCATCTAGTTAATTAGTTATGTCGCGGCAACTTTGTTCAGTATACATCGCAGCGTTAGACCGAACTGAATACATTTAGGGCGTAATTCAACGGGAAATGTACTGAAAATTTAACGAACGCAGCTGAATATCATGAATACGTGATGCGGAGGCAATTACGCTGGAATATCTAACTGCTCGCCTTAATGAACAAACAACTTTAATTTTATAATGCACTTTACAATTTACATACGGATTTATGTTCTGACCTAGCTCGTTAGGGCTATGTTTTCAAATACATTGATTTTTCTAGGTCACAAATATATATATATATATGCCTATTTTAACTTCCTTTAAATTACGTACCTTCACTATAAAATATTACATAATCTTAAGTTATCGTTACCCGTCTGCGTCACAAGGAGTATATATGTATGTATGTATGTTTGTTTGTATGTATGTCAATTTTTTTGGCACGCGCTACAGCCCAAATGGCTTAATTGATGGTGACGTATGACATAACATTAGAATTGTCTCAGATTGCAGAATGGCATATGCTATATAATATTTTTTATATGGCGTGTACAAAAAGGCGAAAAAGAGTGGGGTCGACATTTTTAGTATTAGGTCGATATATTATATATAGTAAATAAATCGTTCTAAATATATAAATCTTATAATACTTTTACTTGACTTTTTTGTCGAAGACTCATATAAAACGTTAAATTAGATATGTCATTATGAACACAAAAATCGTTTTACGCAGTCGATTACTTTTTTAATATTTTTAATAACGTTACTTATTTATAAGTGGTTTAGCAGGATAATAAAAAAATTGCTGTTATTCTCGTTTATCTAATGATATACAAAATCGATAACGAAATTACGTATACTTGTCGGGAATTGTATCAAATCGCGATCTTGTGATATTTTTGTCAAACTGACGTTAATAGCCTAAATCCCACTCTAGAACTACCTTCATGGAGCTGGTTAATGAATAAACAGTATTTTATATCCAGTTAAATATGTCAATAAATATATTGAAAATGCGGTACACTTGACTGCGTGTTCGTATTACTTCACCTAAATAAGAACCTGTAAAATTTTTAAACTTCTTTTTTATCATGAAAGCTTGTTAGCAGCGTATTAAAATTTAAAGCCAGCTGGCCCGGATATGGCAAAAAGTTCTAATTAGCTCGCGGATCACGGTAATTGGCGGGAAATTGACACAGGATATTAAACGAAAACCTAATTACGAGGTAAATTTCATATTTAACACTAGCTCAGTGGCACCGGCTCATGTTTCAACCTATCACTTACAAGCGCTGTTGTTTGTAACAGTTTAGTTACGTTGCTAGTTAGAGTTAACCTTTATGGTGGTAGAATCCGTGTTCGACTCTAAAGGCACCACCGCCGCACCTATTTCTGTATAATAACAGCATTGTTAAGTATAACTGTGTTTTGGCTTGCAGAGTGGGATTAATGAAATATACTTATCAGAGGCGTTCCAACTTAATGCTTATGAGTAGTAGTGCATTTGTAGTAAGCCATTGGTAAGACTCTATCTTACAGGGAGATATTCATGGGCGTCGAAATATTTCTGTTGTCCGTAGGATTCTATTCAGATTCTAAGCCTCGTCTGTGTAGTTCCGGGATCAAAATAGGGCTGCGGTATCTTCTGCGTGTGGTAAGTGGCGACTAAAAAGGGACTTCCGGGGTTGCGGGCAGAAAAGTGGGAGCTCGAACCGTCCAGCCAGACAACTACAAGAAGGATGGCGGTATGTGTGGTCGTCGTAAAGACTAGACGGTGCGGTGGGTCCAATTGCTCACCTGGGTGGAGCCCGATGGAGCTATGCACTGAGAGACTTCCGCTTGTATCTTTTGGAGATCTCGGTGTCCGCTTCGCAGCGCCGAGAGCGGCCACAGGGGGTTTTTCTTGCGGCAAAAATCACACATAACCTGGCGTCGCCTCCACAGCATCGGGTATATTTTGAAGATTTTCTCTCGAGAAAAAAGGGCTTTTATAATTCTTCTTCTTCAATATCGGGGATTAGAATTCAGATATCATAAAGGAGTAGTAAAAATCTTTATTTTATCTAGTCCTTATACTTCTCTATACAAGTACTATACATGTACGTATTTACGTAATTACGATGTTATCGGCATATAAGAGTACCTTATCAAATTATACGGGACATGAAGTTACAGTCCCATTAAATTACTTAATTACTCTCAATAAGAGTATGCGCAATGAGTGTGTTCACCTGTTAGTATTTGATTTATATAATATTCGTTTTAAAAATTATGTATATCCCATGTCACTTTCTAACCCGAGACAATTCTAATGATATGTCATAGGTTACAATCCACCAAGCCGTT